>PGCI01000216.1:0-160632 GCA_002873125.1 Puccinia coronata f. sp. avenae | reverse complement strand
GCAAAGACGGGTGAGAACATAGTGCTAGTGTTGGTGTGGTGTGTGGGTGGGTGGGTGGGTTGAGTGATGCAGAAGAATGAATAAATAGAATGTAGTATTACGAAGGGATAAATAAGATTAGTTGGTTGGTTGGTTGGCTGGCTGGTTGGTTGGCTGGTTGATTGGCTGGTTGATTGGTAGTAGTGGTAGTAGTAGTAGTAGTAGTAGTGATAGTGGTAGAAGAAGTAGTGATAGTAGTAGTAGTGGTGGTGTAGTGGTTTAGTGGTGATGAAGGTGTGTGAAGATGATAAATAAAGTGAGTAGGATGGGGAAAAGGGAAGTGGTAGAGGAGCGCTGGAGTTTTTTAAGTAGTAATTTGGGTGGGGGAAGGCTTGCTATGTTATCTGAGAGGGGGCGAAGAACTGAGGGGGTGGGGGGGAAGGGAGTGCTTTTGGCCTGGATTGGATCAGTGAGTGAGATGGCTGGTCAGGCCAAAACAACAAAAGAGACATCAGCTGAGCGCAAACCACGAGTCTGACGAATCAGAGAGCAGCGATGCCCGGTATGCCGTACCTGTTATGTGATTAGAGCTGTCCTTCTTCCGCCTTTGCTATGGTATGTACAACCAAAGTGAGCTTGAGCTTGAGCTTGGAGAGATGGCTGGCTGGCAGGAGCGGGTTATGGTGTGTATATGTATCGGATCCAAATGGTGGTGGGTAGTGCGTGTCCAACAGCTGGCCGATTATAATAGGAGCTGGCAATGGTTCAAACTTCAGGCTGAGCTATTATTATGCCATAACACCAAAGACACTGCTGCTGAGTATATATTTATGATTATAGGGGCAAAACAGAACCGGCGGTGCACACATTAACGCTCATGAAGTTGAAGGTGAAGGTGAAGGAAGTGTGGAAAAAGTAACTGCTTTCGGAACAGAACAAGAAAAACGGTGGTTCTTACACATTTACATACACGGGATAGGAATCGGCATGACGGCATCCGAGAGAAATCCAGAACGAGATGCTGATCAGAAAATTCAGGAGCCTCAATCGTCTCGCAGATTCATGGCCAAAGGAAGAGTTAAAGGGGGGCTTCTTCTTCCTCCTCGAGTCCCTCTGCTTTCGATATCTGGGTTCTTGAGCGACACGCAACAGACTCACCCTAAAAAAACCATGCCATCGACGGAAACAGAGACAACCCCTCCATTAACGCAAAAGGTTAAAGCTTATGTAAATTAAACTACGATAAATATAGCAAACTGGCCAGAGATACGACTCTTCTTCACACACTATCAAATACAATGGCCTGGCACTGCATTACCATACTTTACATCACTTGAACGATCCATCCAGTGACTCCAGTCATCTGCAACTCATCGCCGCTATCATGATCATCATCAATACCATCGATACAAATATTTACCAAATATCAACGTGATGAGGAGCACTACTCCCGTGAATCGTACATATTTATGGGTTCAACGGACTTTTCAATGGAAAACCAGTTTGGACGGGTGGTTTTTTTTTTTTTTACAAAAAAGCTTGTACAACGATCCCTGTTTCTTTTTTTTTTTTTTTTGGAGGGGTTGGCATAGTTATGTATGGCCTTGGCATTCCCCGAATCACAGTTGAGGTTGGTTTTGCCCATGAATCTCTGCCTCCACCCAGCTGCTGATGTCAGGCTGTGACTCGTGCCTAACTTAATCAAGCCCCTCTGCGTTCGCCCCGCAGGGCCTCCGAACGGAGGCCCTGCGGGGCCCACCTGCCCTCCGAAACCAGGAGGGACTTCATTAAGTTCGGACTCGTGCGGAGGGAGGACAAGCAGCTGCGCCTTGGCTGTCGAGTTTGACCACTCCTCTCCTGTCTGCAGTGCGACCATCCATATCCACCACCGGATGAATCACTGGTCTGAATACACAAATTATACCCATCCCGAACACTGGAGAACTGTATGTGTACCAGCAACCAAAATGGTGCACGTTTGGATGTCTCCAATTATTTCCATCCTACAACATGCTACGTCACTGCATCTCCAACATCGTTTTACAAAACGCTGAAATCAGCTCTATCAAAGAGACAAGAGATACCTGCTTGTCGGCTGGCTCGTGTACGAAGAGCAAAGTTGATCACCGGTGAAGGTGTTACCTTCATGAGATGAAACTCATGTGTAATCCGATGATTTGAACCAGGCCCTTTTCCGGGCTGAATCAAAATTTGAGAGCCAATACTTGTATGGCTTCAAGCGGAACACTCCTGCAGAATCCTGTCAAAGCCATCCATCAAAATTCTTTTGTTTACATGTCATGCTCAGAAACGCAGCACCATCCAATGTTGGCCAGTGTGCCTACGTAGTAACATAGATATGTTCACCCGTATAATTGAATGCACCTTTTCCAGGAAGACTGGCTTGTAAAGAGATAGTATCTCTTTGCTGCAAGCCAGTCGATACTTCCCATCTAGGCTAGGTCTGGAAGTTGTGCTGCCGGGACATGCCGCCAACTTTTCTCCAATCCAATGATCAAGGCACTTCACTCACTCGCCCGGTCAATCATCCACCAAAATGCGGACTGCGTTAGCTTATTGCATGCAGTCTGCAGGGACCGGTTGCTCCTTTGAAGTCACACTCAAACACGTTCAAAGGTCATGAAAAAAGTTTTTTTGAAGAAAGAACCTAAAGTGAGAGTTCTCCTATATCTTGATTGAGACAATAGTTTTCAGATCCCTCAAAGGAATTTGTTGCTGGTATGTCAGAATTCTACATAGACACTCTGCTCACTTCTCCCTGTTCCTTTTCCAGTAGTATCTGTCCTGTCTGTTTTCCTGATCCCAGTCCTGTTCCTATCCCCGTACCTGCTCCTGCTCCCCTGTAGTAGTACCTGTTCCAGTCCTGTCTCCACTTCCAGTTCCTGTCAGGTTCCATTGTTTTTGGACATTTTCTTGTCTCTCTTTTGTTTCCCCACTGTTGATTCCCTGTCACTAGTCCTCAGCTATGATCACATGTTTCTGTATCTGTCTCTTTGAAATTAAAAGTATTGAGTCTGAGCATAAACCAACCAGTCCCACCTTTTTAATAACAAGTCCCCATCTTCTTCTACTTGGTCAACCTATCTTGAAAAATGAAAAATATGCACTGCAAAAAAAGTGGGCAAGAGATCAGAAAATGTGTGACAAAGATGGGATTGGGCCTGATTTGACACAAATCATTACTTGGGTATCATTATAATTGGGTGTACTTGTCAGATCTCAATCCCATGCAGCTCTGTTTTGATACCGTGCAAAACACCCTTCCAGGCTATCAGATACTCAGCCACAGATGGTTGGACTGGGGCTTTGATTTTACCAATTGAGGTATCTTGTTTGAAAGTAAAATCAAGTTTAACAGATAAGCATTGATTTGTAGGTGGTTGAGAGGCTGGCACAGACTACAATTTCAAAGCAAGGATGTCTGGATCCACAAAGTAACAGAAAACATCCCTCAAACTTCAAGTGCCTAACTTTGTCTCTCCTGCAACCGTTAAAATGAAATCACAATCCAAAGAAGGCACAATGAAAATTAGAGGCCTTCCCATTGGGGTTTAAAATTACAGGGATCTAAACCCTTATTAATTTAAACCTGCTTATCCTCATTTTTTGATAACAATATCAGCACTGTTTTCCAATATCTGGATTTAATGACTATCACATAATTTGTTTTGATGAGTGTCCAAATGTAGAGTTTCCAATGTCAGTTTAAACACAGCCCTGTAAATGGAATGAGAAGCCATCTATTCAACAACACATTTTAACACACCTCTGGCTGGGAGGCATTATGGGGCTCTCTCTTTGTTTTGACATGAAGAGAAAAAAAGGACAGAAATGTGCATTGTATTTGGATTTTGGAAGAGTGTAGAGAGGTTGTCTGAGGCCCAACTGACTGAACCAAGCCCCGCTTCAAATTGGAGGGGGGACAGAGTCCCAGTACTGGCACCGGGATGAGAAATCCCTCTCAAGAGGAAACAGGCTTCACTTTTTATACGCAACCTTCCAAGATTACATTGTCTCTCCCAACCGTTACATCGCATTCATGGTCTGACTTGAGTTCTGCAAGAAAACAATGTGCACAAGATCATGCCCCCATATCTCTTTGCCTTGCTCACATCATACCGGTGGTGAAAAATATTTAAGTAAGTGGCCGGGAAAGAAAAGGGTTTACTGAGGTCTGCTGGCTGGCGCTAATGTTGAACATCTCACTGAGACTGACACTGATGAAAAGAGAGCCCGCTGTGAACTACGAACTCATAAAAGTTGGTAAGTTCTTTCCATCACTAAAAAAAGGCTTTTTCAGAGTTGTGGAAGATATATGTAAATAGGTGGTCAAAAATTTAGGACATCATGGAATAAAGACATGTTTATGATAAGGTCAAGTGAACAAAATGCATATATAATAAAATACAAGAATGGTGAACAAAAAAAAAATGCACATCAAGATGTGTCGACACACGACATGTGTTGAAAATTGGGGGTTGAAAAAAAGAAAAAGAAAAAGAAAAAGAAAAAGAAAAAGAAGGTATTTATGTATACACAACAAAAGTGAGATCTTGGGAAGGCCCAGCCAGCGCATCGAGAGAGAGAGAGAGAGAGAGGAAGAGCGCAGGAAGAAAGGCACCAGTCCAATGATAAGTGAGATGAAAGCGAGTGAGTGTGCTCCGAAGAACAGGCATGATTCATGAAGGCGGCCGGGCCCGGAAACCCGCCGGACTGGAAGTGAGTGAGTGATCCTGTAACGCGTCTATAAAAAAAAAAGTTGATCGTGGAGCGAAAGAAAATATGTCGTCAAGCCGGCAAGTGCGTGCGTGCATGCGTGCGGTGAGACGCAAGTTCATACCACCGCGTCGTCCAACCACGTTGAAGAAACAAAACATCGTGCCATAGAGAAAGGAAAGGGAAGGAAAGTATGCAATGCCATCATATGTAGCCAAAAAACAAAACAAAACAAAGAAACACCATCATCTTCATCTTCACTTGACACAGGCGTGACGAATACATCTTCTTCGGAAGAACACAACAACAACAACAGGAGGAGAAGGAGGAAGACGAAAGGGATAAATAGCCAACACCAACAGTACACATACGAGCACACACACACACACACATATAAATATAAATCAACCGGACGGAAATACAAAAGGATCAAGCGCCGGAAGGGCAGATGGGCCGCGACAAAGTTGCGCGGTGATGCCATCGCCCATCATAGCGCGTTGGTCTCGGGCGTACATAGGACGCAGTGACATACACACACACACACACATATATATATATATGTATAGATATAGATAGATAAATAGACGCGAGAGGGAGCCGGAGGATGGAATGAATGAGGGAGGATTAAAGAGGTCCAATCAAGGACAAGGAAGCAGCAAGCCAGTCCGACAGACCTACCGTTAATTAAGGAAGGAAGAATGCAAAAAAAAGAAGAAGAAGGAGGGAGGGAATGAACGAACGGGAGGGGGAGGGAACGAGTGAAGAAGAAATAGGGGGAGCGGGTGGAGTATCATTTCTTGCGCGAAGAAGGAGGCACGTAGGTCCTCCCGCCGCCGCCGCCGGTGCGAGAGCTGGAGCCGCCAAGGGTGACGCTACGTCTGAGGCCAGAAGCGCCGGCGGAGAAGCCGGAGAGGAGGGGCTCGTTGGAGCCTGAGGGGGGTTTGAAGGGATTACGGAGGGGAGCGGCGGGTGTGCCGTTGTCGAACTGGAGGAGGGTACGGCCCTCGAGCTTGGCCCTGCTCTGGACCTCGGCGAGGTAGAGCTTGCGTTCATCGGAGCCCATCTGCTCCCACGTGCGCAGCTTGATGGTGGTGGTCGTGGCCGCGTTGGCGGTGGTGGCCATCGTGGTCGTTGGCGACGACGCGGTGGTGCCCGACGGCTGGCTGCTCGACCTCCCCTGGGCCACACTGGTGGGCCCCGGCTCCCTCCCTCCCGTCGTCATCGTCGCCGTGCGACTCTCACCGGGAGACGAGAGCGCCATGATGTGCGCGGGCAGCACGGCCTGCAGCGTCGTCGTGTGATCCTCGCCAGATGGCCTGGAGGGCGCGGGAGGTGGCACCAGGTCCCCGAGCAACGTGCCCTGCTTGAACTTGGTGTTCGAACTAGGCTGCACCAGCGTCGGCTTCCGGCTCAGGCCTGTAGCCCCGCTACCCGCTGAGGTCGCCCCCACCGACGGGGTCTGCGCCCCTTTCCATTGCTCAACTCCCGTCGTGTCTTTGCTGTGCTGTCGTGCCGCCGATGTCACATTTCGCTTCAGTCCTAATCCCTTCGTCTTCTCCGTTACATTGGCGTTCCGTGAAGACGTGTGGGTAGATTTTTTGCGACTCAGAAGCGCGCCGCCTGTCGGTTCCTCTTCACTACGATGACTCATAACGATATAAGTCTACAGAAATCTCCGTCAGCGTCACTGCTATTAGTTGAGTGAAAAGATTTCAAAAAAAAAAAAAAAAGTAAGACTGACTCTTGCATCATACAATCGACGAATCCATTCGAGCTGGACGAGCAACCTTTTGCACGAGAATCGGTGGATGAAGTCTGACTTGGTTTCGAAGAAGGAGAGTTTATTCAAGCTCTTGAGGCCGAAGGAATAGTCTCTCGGGACGCCCTTGAGGTTTCTGTGGGCCCACTGCGGGATCGCATACACGTCGAACTTTTCCAGCGTGCACAGAAACATCTCATCTTTGCCCTAATATCCCCATCCCATCCCGAAAAGATGAAGAAAAAAAAATACACACAAGAAAGTGAGCGACATATGTATGTAGAGGAGAAAGGGGGTGATGATGTGATGATATTCTGACCTTGTCGTTTGCACACAGATAGATCTCGTTATCGCGCAGCAGCACGTATTTCTTCGTCCACTTCCCTGGCTTTAGTTCACACCAAAGGTTTCCGCCATGGCACCCGGAGGTGAACGAGCGTTTGGAGACCGAGAGACCGGACAAATCGTTCTTCTGAATCAACAGATGTGTCTCGTTTGTATCGGCCGACGTCCACGTGTTGACGATAGACATGATGGTCTCAATTTCTCGAATGGGCCTTTCTGTAAAATAAAATAAAAAATCATTTAGTGAGTATGTAGTCAAGGATTGAAAAGAGAGAGTATCTAAACCGACCAATTCCTAGCTCTTTCCATACCTCGAATACTCCCCAGGAGCCTTTGGTACTTTCGTCACTCAGTTCGCCAGTCTGTTGGGCCTGTCTGAGAAGGTCATTGACAGTAGTATCCTGACCGACTTCGACCATCATGGAGCGGGATTGATGGACGATGCCGACCTTGATCAAGATCTTCTTCGAAAGGGAGGGGGAGACTTCGATGGGCGAATGGAACTGGCTGGCCAGATGTTCCATCTTAGTATCGATGGGGTTGAGCTGCACGCCCGGTCGTGAGGATAAGGGTAGTCGTGATTCGTATGTTGTTGTTTTGTTGTTATGTGATGGCAGGGGCGGTAATGGCATCGTGGGAGGTGAATTATGGAACGGGGTTGTGGACACTTGAGGTTGGTGGTGAGACGTAGAGGTTTTATCGGCATTGGACTTGGCTCGTTGTAATAGGGTTGTATTATCATCCTGGGGATGATGATGATGATGATGATGATGATGATGATGCTTCCGTGGTTGCTGCTGCTGTTGTTGTAGGTGTTGGTGCAGGTGATAATCAGTGTGCCCCTTGCTATGACTGGGTGTGGGTTTAATCTGATCAAGCGGGATGATCTGTGTGCGATTTGTGTCCAATGAGTGGGATTGTTGATGAGCAGATACCATCTGCCGAGAGAGGTCGTGAGTGGAATCTTGTTCGAGAGATGGTTTGGGTTGTATGGTTTCAGTTAATGATACTGGCATACGGACAGCATAGGTGTGAGTATGGTCTGCTAGGGATGGCGAGAGTGGGGCGTGATGCTGGTCTGACTGGTTTCTGGACTGGGGTTGCGATTGGAGTGGGATTTGACGGGTAGGTGGATTAGCGGGATGATAGTTTGTGACAGAGGGTGGATAAGGATTCTGGATCGTGGCCAGCAGAACGGTTGGCTTGAGAGACAGTTTCTGGACGTGTTCTAGTTTCTTGATCAGTTGGTCGACTGGGAAGTGGCTCGGCTGGCTGTTGGGCTTGACGGAGGGCCGCGCCATAGTTTTCATCCGTTTGATCATGCCCAGTGGTTGGTTGTCGTCCTCGTCTGGTGCTCCAGATGGCCTCATAGATAGTTTGGCGATGGTTGCTGCGCGCGCAAGTTCTTTGTCTGTTGCTGCTGCTGCTGCTGCTGCTGGTGCTGTTGTTATTGTTGTTGATGTTGTTGTTGTTGTTGTTGTCTTGTTCTGCTGCTCATGGCGCCTCTTGGCTCGCTCCGCCCTGATGGTAGCCTGTGCCTTGAGTGCATCCGGGTGTCGTTGCCCCAGTGGTACGTCGTCGCTATCCTCTGAGTCCATGTCAGTAGATTCGCTGCTATCGGACTGTTGTTGACTCTTCGTTGGGTATATTGCTCGTGTCTGATGTGTGTTGTTGACCATTGTTAAATAATAATGGGGAATATATGTTTATTAAATGTGTAGTGTTTTGTTTTCACGCGGGCTAAATTATGAGTGTATTGAATTTGTATGCGCATCCACACACTGCATGTCACTGGCGCTGCGACACTCGCCCCGCGAACTCAGTCAAGACTCAAGAACATCATGTCACGCACCGCATGAGCGCCAGATCAAGGACCCCAAAGACCCCCTATATATTAGGTGAAGTAACCAAAATGTAGGAAATTTTGGCCAAAAATCACAAATGGTACTCACCAAAAAGGTATGAATGACCATTTTTTTCATATAGCATACTCACCTGGATGTATGAATGTTGGGTCAAGGATGAGTTTTGACCAATTTTTTCACCCTTTCTCATGGTTTTCTGTGCTTTTTCAGGGCCTTAGTGGCATCAAACATCCAAGATGAATCATTCAATTGCAGTATTTGGCTGACAAAATGAAATAAATCCACTTGATTGGCTCTGGAATAAGCAATCTATAACCCCCCAAACCCCCATAAACCCAAAATTCCCCTCCCCCAAACCCACCCCTTGGTGGAAAGGTCACTCATAAAAAAGGTATGAATGAGCTGTGAAAATGTATGAATTGTTGCAAAATCTGGGATTTTTGTTTACCCACCTATATATACACCATGAAAAATCAATTGTCTCTTGTGTACAAGTGACATCAAAAATTACAAAGGCCCCTTTGTACTCTGCTATGTCACTTGTATACAAGAGACAATTGATTTTTCATGGTGATGGGGGGTCTCCGGGGTCCTGTGCCAGAAGAGTGCTCAGATTCAGTTCTATGTATCAAAATGCTTGATCAATTGCACATCACCATCAAGAGGAAAATATTTACAGTCTCAAACAAGAAGGTTGATGTTCTGAAAATAAATTCACCTCAATTGGTACCAGAGTTGAGCTGAATTAAACCCCATAGTAGCAGGAATGAAAGGATTGCACACAAACTCCATTCAACATAATTGAGATTAATTACATACCAACATCTCATTTTCATACCTCTGAGCCAGATGACCAGCAGAAAAGGTGTAAACTCATATTCTTGTGTTTGATCTTACTTTCCCTGCTGATATTTTCCATATCCTCTATAAGCACATGCAGATATAGACTACTGAGATGAAATAAAGGCAAATTCAACTTGGTCATCACCTTCTTTCACTACAAAAATTTGCAATTCTGCCCAAAAGGAAGATGTGAACTTGGGATGGGAAAAATGTATACCCAATTTTACGGAAAATGGTCAGAAGTGATAAATAAGCTATACTGAGCATGCTCAGCAATTTTTATTTTTACAAAATGAGCAGAAATAATTTTTATTAATTCTGGCAACTTTAGGGGATTTTGCTGAGCATGCTCAGTTTTGCTCAATTTTTATTACTGAGCTATTTTGTTGAAAAAAGGTACCATTTTGCTTAACCCAAGCAGAACTTTTTTCTTTGGGTAAAATTACAAATGTTTGTAGTGTTTATAATCATATGTTGAAAGCTAACATATCAAAATGAATAAAATTTTCTAGGATGGAGGATAATAAATGGAAGATTTAGTGAATGTAACATTGGAGTCTCATCATAGGAATGTAAACATCAGTTGAAAATGGACACTACACGTGAAAGAACTGAGAGATGTGGGTCTTCTTTTTATATAATAAAAAATTTCATTGAAATATGATTCTGTTTTGATTGAAGGTTTTTTTCAAATTCCAAATATGTAGATCTTTATCCATTCTTTAGATTGTTTCAGGATTTATGATGTACTAGGGAAATGTGCGGTTGCGCCGCGCTACCCATTAATTGAACTGCTCCCAGCGTCCCAAGAATAAGACCAGAAAACAGGATCATTATACAAGATGGCATCATTTCGTGCTCTACTACAGGAATATTGCCATGTATAGACATTTCTCTGCTCCTCAAAAACAAGAAATGTAAATTTACATTCAATAAGAACAAGAATAAAAAAAAACCAAGTACTACAAATGCTCCAGGTGGTGAATCAGTCCAACATATAACACATGTTTGAGTTGGCCGAATGTCCTGAGACTCAGCCCAATATCGGGTTTCCATCACAAGTGACTATCCAATTGTTAAACTTTGGAAATGGCCTGATTACACTGATAGAAATGACATATCATCAGTGGTCAAGTGTACCGCGGCTATGCTTGAAATCCGGAATACTGACCTTGAGATAAACCACTCCACCGTCTACTGCCTTGATGGCTGCCAAGATCCAAGCGGTGACTCCCACGGCAAGGCAATTGTTTTAGATTGCCTTACTATGTGGTGACATGTGGAGAACCACGATTTTCGGATCTAATTATCAAGAACATCAAATCAGTTCTACTTGACACCAGACAAAGGAACTGACTTGTTGTGAGTCTTGTAGTTGGAGTGCGTTGTTGTTACTACCAAATTTTTGTAGGTGTTGCCACCGGGGCCAGTCACAGGAAGTTTGTTTTTGTCAATGAAAATCCCAAAGCCCCAGCAGCCACTCATGTTGGCAAGAGAGTTTGTGTATCCTTTGGATTCTGCAACGGGGAAATTGAGTTGAGAATCAAAAAAGAGAATAGGGGCCGTCTTCAAATTCCAAGCTATAATTTGGCCCAACAGAAAATAGATTTTATCCTGGAGAAGGGAAGACTGTGCAGAGGAATAAACCTGGAGTTGGAGTTTCATCAACATTTCAGCAGATGAATCCTCCTTGTGGAACAACAATGAGGATTCACAGGGAAACTGCCCGTGGGATGAGGTGGATAAGAGATTAGGTGGCAACTGAAATTAGGTGCATTGCACGTCAGCATCCATGAAAAAAATTGAGTGTGGCGGTCACTTGATACCTGTTTCTTGATGTCAAAGGGGCCCTGTGTGAACAACAGATGAGACGACTTGCGCAGAGAGGAGGGGGCAGTAGCCATGTTGGTTTCGGGACTGTGTACGTGAGCGGAGATAGTTCTGTGGAGGGAGAATAGCTATGTAGCGGGAATGAAATGATTGGGTAGGGATAGTGACAGTGGTTGAAGAATGGAAGAAGTTGATAGCCGGGGGTTATATATGCGTGGCGGGGTTGTGTTGCTGGAAAACAGGTCTAGGATTCACGCTAGCGTCTGGTGGTTGGGCAGATTTCTGGATTCGGGGCCGGAAAAAAAATCACACTCACTGGTGTGTATTGTTTGCCACTGGTCAAACATGTGACCCGTGTACCTGGGTTGGAAATGGCTCCGCTGAGGTGGTCTTTGTTTGCGCGGTGATTTGTTGATTAACTGGCGCAGTTTCCAAAGCCTTGGCTCATTTCCAATGGCGGCACATGGTTGAAAGCTTGGAATTAGCAAAGAAACAACGACCATGAGTTGAACAGTGGTTCACTTCAATCCTTGCTTTGGAAGTGGGGCAGAGCTGTGAGCAAAGAAACGTATACCGCTGTCAGCCTCTGTGATGCCAAGGGGTAGTACCTTTTAGCTACACAAGGTGATAAGAGTGCAAATGATGGGTAGAGTGGGGTATTTTCACGTAGAAAAGTAGTAGGAAAGAAATAAAAAGAATATAATTCTTTTTTATAGAGGGGCCTGCTGGCGCAGGGGTGTTTGTAGGTGCCCTCTAAATCAGAGATCTGCTAAGCAGGGTGGTATCTGATTAAGCAAACAATGGGTTTCTGTGTAACAGAAGGTGGTACCAAAGTGCTTTTCCAATTAAGGAACCAGAATGGGGACAGAAGGATGAAAGAAGTACTCACTATTGCTTCTTTCAAGCCAAAAAGCCACGTAGGGAGGTGAAGTAGAGCTGATGGGTAGATTGAAGGGTTTCTGCGCAGGAGCTGGACACATAGAATGGTTGATTTGAAGGGAACACCATGGATAAAACAGGCAAAACAGGGCAGATTAACTGAAATAAGGACAGGACACGGCATAACTGATTGACTGTAATAATAATTGATGATGATGAACAACTTTTGGCGTGGAAAGAGGGCTCTATATATACTAATTTCACTCATAGTAGAGGACCTTTCTGCCTGTGTGCGTGCAGTAACTGGATTTCAGCGCAATGTGGCCAATTTGGGAGATTGGCACTAACAGGGCTCATCCCAATGACACTGCTGGTCAGTATTTCAGCATCACAAGTGCTTTCCATGACCTTAATGACCTATTTACTCATTGTAACCAAGGTACATAGCACCACTGACGTGTGATTGTATCTGAAATGGGCCACAGATGACGGAAATGGGCCACAAATGGCTATGGCCAATCTTCAAAGGCCACGATGGCTGTGTTAATCTTAGGTATTCAAGGTTTTTATTACTTAAACCTTGCAAATCCGTCATGTAGAATCTACCTGTACACTGGTTATGCTTGTACATACCTGGTAACTAGGTAATTGCCTATTTCCACGCATTTGGCCAATTTCCAATTGGATTATATAATCCACGCGCGGGGTTGGAGGTTTAAACCTCAATTGGGCCTAACTCTCAAACTATACACAACACCTCAATTATAAGTCCATAATTGGTCATTTCACATGTAGTATGCATATATAACAAGTACATACGTGTGTAATGTCCATGTGACATACATTAGTGGCCAATTCTTACGGGTAATTGGTTCAAGGTGAAGGAGTAGGAATTTAGGGGTACTTCCAGTGAGGGACCCTACATTAATTTGCATGAGGATTCAGAATATGACATAATATTCTAAGTTATCCTCAAGGTTTAGAAGTTATTTAGTATTTTTGTAAAAAGTAGTTGTTATTTTAATTTATTACTTATTTTTATGGTGCCAGGACTTTGCTAAGCTTTATTGGATAAAATAAGTAAACTGATTTTTTGTACATTATTAGTCATATAAATGGGTCTTAATATTGTAGTAATAATGTCTCTATTTTATGTTACCTTTGTCAGGTTGGCTCTGTCATAGTAGCAAGCTGACAGCAACACTGACATGTGAATGTATCTGAAATGGGCCACAAATGACGCAAATGGGCCACAAATGGCTAAGGCCAATCATTAAAGGCCATGCTGGCTATGTTACTCTTATGTATTCAAGGTTTTTATTAATAAAACCTTGTAAATAAACCACATAGAATCTACTTTTACCCTAGTTACACTTGTACATATGTGGTAACTAGGGGATTAGCTATTTCCACGAATTTGGCCAATTTCCAATTGGATTATATAATCCACGCGCGGGGTTGGAGGTTTAAACCCCAATTGGGCCTAACTCCCAAACTATACACAACACCTCAATTATAAGTCCATAATTGGTCATTTCACATATAGTATGCATATGTAACAAGTACATACGTGTGTAATGTCCGTGTGACATATGTTTGTGGCCAATTCTTATGGGTAATTGGTTTGAGGTGAAGGAGTAGGAATTTAGGGGTACTTCCAGTGAGGGACCCTACATTTATTTGCATGAGGATTCAGAATATGACATAATATTCTAAGTTATCCTCAAGGTTTAGAATTTATTTAGAATTTTTGTAAAAAGTAGTTATTATTTTAATTTATTACTTATTTTTATGGTGCCAGGACTTTGCTAAGCTTATTGTATAAAAATAAGTAAACTGAGTTTTTTGTACATTATTAGTCATAAATGGGTCTTAATATTATAGTAATAATGTCTCTATTTATGTTACCTTTGTCAGGTTGGCTCTGTCATAGTAGCAAGCTGACACTCTGCGTGGGTCCCAGCATCCATTGAGCTGGCATCCCAACTACAGTCACAATTGACTCCCCAAAGGCAAAGCAAGTCTGCTAAACCAAAGGGCCCAGCGTCGCAGGCAAAACCACGTTCTAAGGCCAAGAGAGTGGTAGCCGTTAGCAATGAGGCACTTTCTAGTGCTCCGGTTGATGTGGACAACCCAGATCCCATGGTTCTAGATATCCTGGGAGTTCCCGCATTGACGGAAGTGTCCTCACCACCGCAACCTACCCAATCTGATACGGTGTTGGTCCCAAGTCCTAGCAATCAACTGGTGGAGCAGCCCAAGAAGGAAGACATACTGGCCTTAGCCATGGAGTGCGAGAAATCTGGCAATAAGGATTGCGCCGACATGTTTTTCAAGATATTTGATAAACTTATTTCCAACAACATAGCCCCCATCAATGGAAATCCTGTAATAAATGATAATCACTCCCACTTACTTCCCAAGAGGTCCATTGAGCATATAGCGTCAATATCGTCTTCAGCTAGTGAAAAACGCATGAAGAGACCTCTATTTGACCCTGCAATCTGCAACACACACACCAATCTTGGCTTTACTCAATATTTTGATAGAAACATTCAAGAGTTACGTGGACCCATTCCTTTGACCATTTTTGATCAAAAGTGGCAAGCGGAAGCCTTAGCTTATCAGACAGAAAAGCGCCCAAGCACCTCCAACACCAACAGCAATAAGGCCGGCAGATATAACGGCTATCCCTACCCCAATGAGTGGACACTTACCGCTGGAGAGTGGGAACGACTTCACAGATCATTCTCAGCTACCTTATGCGAGATGTATGATTACGGCCAATTCTGTGACTGGTTAGCAGTACATAATTAGTCAAATGTCAACAACCTCCATAATACAGAATGTTTCATGGTCGCACTTCGGTATGATATCTGGATTTGCACAAATGCATTTGCGATACACGTGGTGAAGAATGACAACAGCTATGTCACCAACATCTTGAAGTACCAAAAGGACATTGTAGAGCAGTGCAAGGCGGCTGTTGCCAAGTTTGGTGAACTATCTTTTATCAACAACCCCATGCTACTGGTGGCCCGCGAGCCAACTGGGACCCAATCACGGGTGAGCCGCGACCAACAAAGAATAAAAACAACAATTTGACAAACAACAACAACAACGGTGGCGACTTCAACAGAAACCATGGCGGCGACGCTGGCAGAGGAAGAGGCGGTAGAGGCCGCGGCGGATGGTCAAACAACAGAAGCCAGCGCGACAGCTATAACGGTGGTCAATCTAGTAACAGAAATGACAACAACTGTGGACGGGACTCAAATGACAAGTAAGGCCTTTTGCCTTCCCTGTCCAAACTGTTCTAGTTCTTTTGATTTCCCCTTGAAGTTTCAAGCCCCCCCTCTCTTTTTTTTGTTTTTAAACCTTTTATCGGTTGGCCGTATCCAATCTCACTTTTATCTCAAGTGTATATTTGCACCATTGAGCTCCTCCATTGTTAAAGACAACGCTTGTCCTTGGACTTAGCCCTCCCCACCCCCCTTTTTCCTTTTAGGATTGTTGATTAGCAATAATCATTTTTGCCTCGCTATGGACAAAGTTATTCTTTATGTTATAGTGAAATGTTGTCACATAACTCACCCCCTCCGCTCCTTTGTTTGTTTTGAAGTTGCATAATCCTTGAAATGTCAACTTACGTATGCCCCCCTTTTTCTTTTTCTTCTGCGTGGCTGTTTGCCCAAAGTGCCAACCTCCTGACAGTCATTGACCCATCCATCTACAAGGAAGATGAGGAATTTGGGCGCAACTCTGATATCAACTCAGTAGAACTAATCATTGACGGGACAGCAACACCTCACCCCAGCAACTTGCCAGATGGCCACCTAACAACATTATGGCCCCAGGAGGTGAAATGTGAAATGAATACGACCAAATGGAGAGATGCCTTAACGGCCGCCAACCTCCTCCCACAGTTTGATGATGTGCTGAACAGTTTTATCAATAGCTTCCATCAGGGAATACCGGACCATGGAGTAGGTGTCCTCCGTTAGTTCACCCCCCCCAACCACTCATCCTCCTTGCTTGCGCGACCAAAAATCAAGGATTCTTTTTGTAAGGAATTGATGAGGGGCAGGATGTTTGGCCCTTTCACACATGAAGAGGTGGCCCGCCGATTCAGTTTCTTCAGAACCAGCCCGTTGGGCGCAGTAGGAAATGGTGATGGGTTGGCTTGTCCAATTAACAACCTTTCTTTTCCAAGACGCTCCAATTCTATCAACTTGGTAAACTCATACGTGGACAAGAATGAATTTTTGACAACATGGGACGACTTTTGAGTAGTTGCATCCTTCTTCCAGCAGCGTACAAAGCCGTGCCTTCTAGCCCTTTTTGATTGGGAGAAAGTGTACCGCCAGATCCCGACGCACCCCTCCCAATGGCCGTATTTGATGACAATGGATTTCAATGGACACTTGATGTTAGACACAAGAATTTCCTTTGGTGGAGTTGCGGGCTGCGGTTCCTTTGGACGATCAGCCAACGCATGGAAACTTATCATGATGCATAAGTTCCGCCTAACAAAGATGTTTCGTTGGGTGGATGATAATCTTTTTGTCAAAGAGTTAGAAAACCAGACCAGTATGCTTGACATAGTACAAAGATCCACTCAGTTAGGAGTGATGACAAATGAGGAAACGTTTTCCCCCTTCCAAGAGGAAAAAAAGTTTATCAGTTTTATATGGAACGGGATAGCCCGCACAGTACAACTACCCCCAACCAAGCTCACAGCACGCATCACACAGGTTGAAAATTTCCTGGTGGAAGAGGCCAAGTTCTCCTATGACGAGGTTGAGATCATGGCCGGACAACTCAACCACGTAGCTTATCTATTCCCACAGATGAAATGCAATTTATGTAGTTTCTATCGCTGGCTGAAGAGCTGGGTCAACAAGAACGCCAAGCGACCTGTCCCGATGGACGTATTTGAAGACCTCCAACACGGGGCTTGATAGCGGCACGCCCTTCGGGCGTGTGCACGCCTATCCGCACGCCCAGAAAAAATGGCGTGCAGCCGCTGCACGCCGCTTTGGAAAGGCGTGCAGGGGCTGCACACCTTTCCCCGCACGCTGCACGCCATGTGCATGCCTACAATAGGCGTGCATACGGCGTGCAGGCGTGCCAGACAGGCGTGCAGAGCCTGCACGCCTGTCTGAAGGGCGTGCAAAGCCTGCACGCCCTTCGGACAGGCGTGCAGGCTTTGCACGCCTGTTGGCTCACGTAAGCCTCTCGATTCGAGAGGCTTACGTGAGCCGCGGTACCCTTATAAGGGTACCGGGTACCCTGGGTACCCTTATAAGGGTACCGCGGTACCCTTATAAGGGTACCACTTGGTACCCTTATAAGGGTACCACTCGGTACCCTTATAAGGGTACCGGGTACCCTTATAAGGGTACCGTTTGGTACCCTTATAAGGGTACCGTTCGGTTCCCCTATAAGGGTACCGGGTACCCTTATAAGGGTACCGTTTGGTACCCTTATAAGGGTACTGTTCGGTTCCCCTATAAGGGTACCGTTTGGTACCCTTATAAGGCCCTTATAAGGGTACCCTGGGTACCCTTATAAGGGTACCGCGGTACCCTTATAAGGGTACCGTTTGGTAACCTTATAAGGGTACCGTTCGGTACCCTTATAAGGGTACCTGGGTACCCGGTACCCTTATAAGGGTACCAAACAGTACCCTTATAAGGGTACCTGGGTACCCTTATGAGGGTACCGTTCGGTACCCTTATAAGGGTACCGGGTACCCTGGGTACCCTTATAAGGGTACCAAGTGGTACCCTTATAAGGGTACCGGGTACCCTTATAAGGGTACCCTATAAGGGCACCAAGGGGCTCACGTAAGCCTCTCGATTTGAGAGGCTTACGTGAGCCTGGCCGGACAGGCGTGCATGGCCAGCACGCCTGTCCGGCGGGGCCGCACGCCGAGCCGGCCGTCCTCACGCCATTTGTAGGCGTGCGGACGGCGTGCGGCATGCGGGGGAGGGCGTGCAGGGGTTTGCACGCCTAAAAAAAAAGGCGTGCAGCCCCCGCACGCCTTTTTTTTAGGCGTTTGGGGGGGCGTGCGCACGCCCTTCGGGCGTGCCGCTATCAAGCCCCCTCCAACACTGGTCCCATGTATTGACCGACTACGCTCCTACCCGCCTGATTCCAGAACAGACCCCCACTGACGTTGGTTGGGTTGGAGACGCCTCCACCTCATACGGACTGGGGGTCATTGTGGCAGGCAGATGGGCTTGTTTCCAGATCAAAGACCGTTGGCAACTATACACCAATCTATTAGAATTACAACTCAGTATTCATCAGTAGTCCTCGACATTGTGCTCAACACATCCCATCTCAGGAACTCGTTGCTTGCGCAAGCGCTTATCCCAACAGTGTCACTGAGCTGGCTCAGCACTGTTAAGCGTTTCTTCCATTACATTCAATTCTTTGTCCTTTCCATTACATTCAATTCTCTTGTAATTGTACTCCCTTTGTCTCTCCTATACGTGTCACGGTTGTTGCGACACCAGCCAATGTAGCTATATATAGAACTGCTTGTATCTCTCTTGAATTGCTTCTTTTGATCTCTCATCGGAATCAATTCCTTCTTGCCTGCTCCTTAGTCACTAGCTCCAGCTACACTCGTGCCATACGCTCACCTCCAGTGCCACGCACTTCCTCATTTGCACCTTGTGCCCCATAGACCTCGCTAGACAATCATTGGAAATATATCGCTTGGCTTGAGACAGCCGTGATTTGGGTTGGCCTCCTGATGCTCTTGGCTCTGGGTGTACAGCCAGGCAGAACCTATTACGTGGATACAGATAACACAACTACAGAGGCAGCCATATTTAAGAAGCAACACTCAAAGAATGTCGTGGTCAATGATGAATGGCGCACCATCCAAGACATTCTCCCCTTGCAGGAGGTCAACATACGCTCCCGCCGAATTCCCTCCAAGGAGAATAAGGCAGACAGGCTCTCTAGGGGAGACACCACCGGGTTTGTACCTGAGAAAGAGATGATCTTGTCCAACTTCCCAGCTGACTTGGCTGAGATATTTCTCCAAGTGTAACGCCTTTGTCTTGTAGTCCTCTGCCTTTCCGGGCTGCATGTTTCCCATTTTTTGACCTCCTTGTTGTAACTGCTAAGGCAGATCTTTGCATTCATCATGACATATCCAATGCATCAGTCACTCGTTGTTAACATTATAAGTGGCCCCAGAAGGGGCAAGAGAGACAGGTGCTACCAGCCACCCCTCCCCCCCATCACCTGCCCCAAATCACCCCTCCTTTTTCCATCCAATACAATGTTGATGGAGGACTATTTGCGACTAACTTCCTTCCTCTCAAGAGGAACATCCACGACCACACCGACGGCCTTGGAAAAACACATCTTGGGGGGGGTGGAAGCCCAACACGCTGATAGCATACAATGCGGGCGTAAAGAAATTCCTCAAGTATAAAAGCACATGTAGCAAGAACGCCTTCAACCTACCGGCTTCTAAAGACAACATCATGGAGTTTTGTTTTTGGGCCGGAAAGGTTAGAGAATCAAAGGAACCCCATGGAGTGAAGGCACAAACGATCTCCAGATACCTCTTTGCATTGAAAGCGTGGCACTTATACCACAACGAACCGTTCCCGCAAGATGCACTTCCGCGGGTATTGATCCTCCTTTGCTCCTTGGAGTGGGTAGACGCTTCCCAGCCTATGAAAGAGCGGAAGGGCGCGGTGAAGTTGCCTCACCTACTGGCACTTGTTGACCTTCTTGCGGCCGGGACAGAGAGGGACAAGACGTTGCGGGACCTGGCGGTAGTAGCCTTTTGGGGACTTGCACGCTTGGCAGAGTTGACATATCAAGAACGGATTGGCTCGGTTGACCCAATTAAATCCCTCCTGGCGCTGGATGTGGCATACGCTACCTCCGTGTCAGGCCGCCACCAAGTGTGGCTCCGCCTAAGATACGCCAAAACGGGCAAAACAGGTGTGGCCCAGTGGATCCAACTCACGGCAATTGACGGACCCACATGCCCTGTTGCGGCAATCAAACAACGCATGGCAGCAACTCACCACCCGTCAGACGCACTTTTCAGCTTTGGAGAAGGACCCAAGCGGAGAAACATAACCAAGGGCAAGGCCGTTTGCAGCTTCCAGGCGGCCTTTAGTCAGGCTGGCATCTGTGGCCTGTCAGGTCATTCATTCAGAGTGGGCAGGGCCTTGCTCCAACATGCCCTAGGGATACCAAACGCAGAGCTCTGCACGATTGGACGATGGACGTCAGATTGTTTCCAGCTCTACCTGCGCCTCTACTCTGCTGAAGAGAAAGCAGCGGCGTTGCACTGGTTGAGATCTCAATGAGACCATGCCGAGGCAGGCAGCCGTCCCAACCTCAGAGGATATCTTACTTTTTGCAATGCAATGTATACCACTTTTATTTTTCCTAAGATGGGGGAAGTCCATATAGAGAAGGCTTCCAAACTGAATTGTGGGTCCTTGGCTCCACCGTTCCTAGCGTACGTGAGAACACTCTACAGTGTAGATGTGGCACAGGCAAAACCTGGATGACCAGGTAGCATAGAGCTCGCGCCACACCCTCTACCCCAGCAGATGGGAGAGAGAGGGTCGCTTTGAGGGCTACACCCATACACCGGGAGGCTTGGGAGCCTCGGCTCCGGGACACCCTCTCCCAAAGCGTGTAACTCACGGAACAGGAGGCGGATGCAGATCCTATCTGCAAACTCACCTTTCCTGCCTTTTCCTGCACTGCCAGAAAAGCTGGCTTGGATGGTTGCATCCAAGTTTATATTGGATGCGGCCATCCAATCTAAACTCGGGAGTTGGGCCACTGAGTGAATCTTTGACCAATTCAAACTCTGTGGCCCAGGCGTTTGGCCACCAAGTTTCAATTGGCTATTGATTTACTTGGCGGACCGGCGATTGAGTTTGGATCGGATGGCCACATCCAATGTAAACTCGGATGCGACCATCCGAGCCAGCATTGCTGGCAGTGCTGTTAAGCTCTGAGTAATTTAGCTTTCAAGTTAAGTTTGGCTCAGTTTCTCAAAGATCTAAACTTTTTTCTTGTTGTTGGATCCAAAGAAACAGGAAAACCATTCTGAAAACAGCTGTAAACAATGTGCAATTTATATAACGCATCATTTCCTCCAAAGCAATATACATGTTCTGTAGAGAAATCATGTATAGGTGGGCTGAGCTGTTTCAATACACCACGGACTTTGGTCGACTGTGGCTTGACGCAAAGCATTACGTCCGCCTGATCCCCCCGACCCCACCCCAAATTTGGGCCTGCCTCATAGTGGGAAGGGTCGGCTGCCGCAGTCAGCTTGACTCCCTGCGCACGCCCAGCGTCATGCCACTTCGTGGGCTTGACTTCCAACAAAAACCCAAAGGTATGCCACCGCAGGCCAATGCAGAAAAATGTATATTCCTCTTGCTGGGCTTGAACCTGGAACCTTCTTCTGCACCTGCTCGTGGTCCAGGGTTCTCACACCAAATGCATACGGCAGGCACTTATTGTGAGGCCGCGCTATAGGGGTTTTCGGGTGTCTCCCCGGGGAAACAGAAAACTACAGCCGAGCTAACAGAATTTCTGGACCTTGTTGATTTAGGTCTAATATCAGGGTTTTGAGAAGAGGTTTACCCAAGCTTCTTTAGGATGATTTTAAGGGTTTTAAAGATTGTATTTCAAGTTTTGAAAACAGCAAAGTTACAAGGATTTTGACACAAGGAAAAGACTTCTCTGTGGCTACAGGCTCTCTGCTTTATACCTTACAACCTGTCATAAGAACCTTCTAGAAAGACTATCATCACCTAAGCGCAACTACAAAAAGGAAGTTAGAGAGAAAGAAACCCATGTTCTTGGCTTTTTCTTGAGCTTTCCTAATTGAAAATCAAGTCTGACTGCCTTGGGAAAATATGTTGGGGTAGATTTGAGTTTCTTGTTTGTTACAAAACATGACTCACCTATTAAGACTTCCTTTTCTTGTTATCCTGCGCTTGACACCATTGGGCAAGGTAATTCTGCAAAAAGTTTTTAAAGTATACCAGTATATGATCCTCAAGGACCCAAGTGTCCTCCCCTGGCGTAGTGTTGCGCCACCGCAATAAAAATTCAAACTTACCCTTCCAGGTTTTCCCTTTGACAGGGCACGCGTCCAAAATTTGATGCAGCTTAGACCAGTCCACCACGTTGCCCAAAATTTGGCCCGAATTGTATATGTATTCTTCACGCCCTCTATGACTCCTTGACTTGTGACTTGACTAGGGGAATGGTATTTAGCCAACAAAGAGACATTAAAGACAAGATGAAGCTTAGAATATTCACAAGCTATATCCAGCCGGACCGCGTTCTCCCCCACCATTCCAATCACCCAAAAAAGGTCCAATATATCTGTAGTTGAGTTTTGAATTAATCCTTCTGCTCTGGATAAATTTTTGAAGTAGCAAAACCAAATCCCCTGATTGATATTGGGTGGCGGGCCTCTTGTGTGCGTTGTAGTATCTGGCCTGCCGCTGCTTAGCTTGCGTGAGAAATTCAATTCCCTTTTCCTTTCTTTCCTGTAAGTCCATTATGAAATCGTCCAACAGGCGGATCCCTGAATTCTTGGTTAAGACACTGAACTTGGGATGAAACCCGTTAGCAAAGAAGAATGGTGAGGTGCCCAAAGATGATGAGTCCAGATTATTAATGGAAAATTCCGCTATGTCCAATATTGTGACCCAATTGGTTTGATAATAAGAACAGAAGTGGCAAAGATAATCCTCCAACACTTGGTTCATCCGTTCAGTTTGGCCGTCTGTTTGGGGGTGATAAGACGTAGAAAATCCCGGTGTAATGCGTAAGGAACGCATAAGAGCTCTCCAAAACTCACTCACAAAAGTCAAGCTGTGCTCTGAAAAGTTGGGCTAGTTGTTCAGCTGTATATGTTTCTTTACATGGAACAAAATAGGTAACCTTACTGAGAAGATCAATAACAACCATAATAGAATCATATCCTCCGGATACAGGCAGCTTGGTGATAAAATCCATGCCAATCACACTCCATGGTTGATGGGGAACTGGACTGGATTGTAGATTACCTTTGGGGTTCTGTCGGCGAGCCTTGACACGCTGGCATGAATCACAAGATTTGAAATAACAAATCACGTCTTTCCTGATACCTGGCCATGGAAAGGAGCGCGTGATCAAGGCTAGAGTCCGTGCAATCCCTGCATGTCCTACTGACGGCGCTTTGTGGAAGAGTTGCATAATCCTAGTTTGAAGGCTTGCTGGGACAAAAATGCAATCTTGAAACCATAGAATTTTATCTTTTTCAATTAATTCCGCTCGCTCTTCGTTACTTACCTTGTCGTAACGCTGGGCAAAGTATTCTATAATCTCTTTCTTTGGACGTTGGAAATGTAAATCATGTAAGTTGAAAGACAAGCTAGGAAGAATACCACCCACATCATCAACAGAGACCAAGCGGCGCGCAATGGATTGTGTGGGGATCAGCGGGCCTTCTCCCAATCAGTCCGGTCGTTGGCTGGGAGTATCCGCTGGGTCTGTTTTCCCCGCAATGTGGTATATGGCGAAGTTGAACCCGTCCAGGAAGGATTCCCATCGTGCCTGTTTAGGGGTTAGGTGTTTTGCAGTGGAGAAGTGACGAAGATTGAAGTGATTGGAATACACCCATACTGGTTCCTGAGTGCCCATGAGCCACGCTCTCCATTGCTCAAAAGCTTCCACGATTGCTAATAACTCTAGGTCAAAAATGGCCCAGCCGCGCTCCCTGTCCAACAGTTTACGTGAATAAAAACTTACAGGATGTAGTTTCTCAGTTTGGTCCGGTTGACTCAACACCGCCGCAATGGCGTATCCCGAGCTATCAAAGTGCACTATCCTAGGAAGGTGGAAATTAAAGTGATGAAGGAGTGGGGTGGTGGAAAAGCATTTCTTCAGAGCAAGAAAGGCTGAGCGTGGACCAATCTGTTGAATCTTTTCTTCAGAAAACTGTCCTTCCTTAGTGAGTTCTGTCAATGGCCTGGCCAAACCCAAGAATTTAGATATAAACCTGCGGTAAAAATTGCAGAAACCTAAAAATTGACATAGTTGTTTCAAGCTAGAGGGGAGGGGCAAGTCCAATATGGTAGAAAGCTTGCCTTCCTCCATTCTCAACCCCTCACTAGAGATAACAAATCCCAAAAACTTAACTGAAGATTGAAAAAAGTGGCATTTAGACAGAGAGGCCTTCAGGGAGTATTGGTGAAGTTTTTCTAGAACGTTCTGTAAATCTATGACATGTTGTTTGCGGGTTTTGGAGAAAACTAAAATGTCGTCAATATACACAAAGCAACATCACTTCCAGAAAAGCTGGATTGGATGTCTGCATCCAAGTTAACATTGGATGCGACCATCCAAATCAAGCTCGGGAGCTGTGCCACCGATTTAATTGAAAACCAATTCAAACTCGGTGGCAAAATGCCCGGGCCACTGTGTTTGAATTGGTTATTGATTAACTTGGTGGCACGGCGCCTGAGCTTGAATTGGACCGCCGCATCCAATGTTAACTTGGATGCGGCCATCCAATCCAGCTTTGCTGGCAGCACAGATGTCCAAAAACTCACGCAAGCAGTGCTGGATAAAGCGCTGAAATATAGCTGGAGCATTAGCCAGGCCAAATGGCATCACTACATATTCAAAAAGTCCCCAGGGAGTTTGGAAGGCGGTTTTCCATTCATGACCAGGGGCCGCATGTAGTAAATTGAAAGCCGCCTTGAGATCGATCTTTGACAAAAATCTGCAACCGGAAAGACTGTTCAACAGGTCAGCAATGACCGGGAGTGGGTAGGAATCCAGAAAGGTCATGGAGTTGAGTAGGCGGTAATTGACACAAGGTCTGTCGGCCTTCCCTGGGGTTTTGACAAAAAGAATTGGCGCTCCCGCAGGTGACGAGGAATCTTGGATGAATCCTTTAGCTTTTAGGTCAAAAACGTATTGTTTGAGCTGCAAATTCTCCTGTTTGCTCAAGTGGTACATACCTATAAATGGAGGCTTGGAATTGGGTTTAAGATTTATCTCACAGTCATACCCCTCACGGTGGGGTGGTAAGCAACTCAGGGATTCAGTAACAAAAACATTGCTATATTGCATAATTTCCGGCGGCAAGTTTTCAATAGACATATCAAGCAAGCTTAGAGCATCTCCACCGGGGAGTGCAGATTGCAAGGGTAAATCCCGCATGATGCATCCCCATTTTGAATTTTAAATTTCAATTGGGCTGTGTTGCTGCATCGCAGGGCGGTCTGACGAGGTGTAGAAGTTGGTGACATCGAGGTTGTTTAGTTGAATTCCGCGAGGGAGGTGATTGATTTCACCGGTAATGGTTGGTGTCACAGGGTGTAGTTGGATCTAGCGAGGAGCTAGAACTACACTCGAGTTGATGTTTTTTACACTCGCAATAAGTCTAGCTCCGGATTTACACCCCCCGGTGGGGCATAGGTTTTGCCGCGCGGGGTGAAAATTGGGTTTACACCCGCGATTTCCACCCCGCGGTGGAGATGCTCTTAAAGATTTAGGAATAAGTATACTTCTGGGCAATCCGCCAACAAAGATATGATTCTTGGAAAGCCAGGGAGTACCTAATATAACATTGGCTGAAGCAAGGTCTGTGACTAAAAGAACAACCGGGAAAGAATGAGATTGGGGACTTGACGCTGGGAAACGGATATGCCCACGCCAGCAAGAATGTATACTTCCAGATTTAGCCATGGTGCCGTCAAACCCACGGCAATGGATAGGTTGGTTAAGAGGGGAGAGTTGAAGGTGGTTCCTACGGGCAAACTTAAAGTCAACAAAAGACGCCAACAAAGATATGATTCTTGGAAAGCCAGGGAAAACCTAATATAACATTGGCTGAAGCAAGGTCTGTGACTAAAAGAACAACCGGGAAAGAATGAGATTGGGGACTTGACTCTGGGAAACGGATATGCCCACGCCAGCAAGAATGTATACTTCCAGATTTAGCCATGGTGCCGTCAAACCCACGGCAATGGATAGGTTGGTTAAGAGGGGAGAGTTGAAGGTGGTTCCTACGGGCAAACTTAAAGTCAACAAAAGACGCTGAAGCCCCTGAGTCAAATAAAATGGAGGCCTCAACGGGATCATAGCCCGGGTGGTCTAACAGAGCCTGTAAGATGGGGCGTGGGTAATGGAAGGGAATGGAGAAAAACGATGAAAGAGGCGTACAGATTGGGTTATATTCAACATCCATTTCGTCAATGGCCTGTTCAAGGCATTGATTGGCCAGACTAAGCAGCGGGATTTGATCCAGGACCACTTGATTGGGAGGAACCAGCAACAAATCCTGTTCCAAGTTTGGGCAAACAGTATTGACTTGAGAAACTGTTTGGCCGGGGTTGGAAGACCACTTGCAAAAGAGTTTGATCGTTTGCTTGCTATCGGAAACCACACAACCATGGACCTTCTTGTGAGCCTTGTCAAATTGCTGACCGCAACGCTGACGGATACCCTTTTGAACACAAAGGGCTTGGAATTTGGGGAAAGTAAATGTGGTGTTGGAGGAAATGTTGTTGAGATCCATAGGAACTACTCCATCGGGTATACGGGCAGGAGGGGGGGTGGAGGGGGGTTTGGGCGTGGTGGAGGAGGTCAACGTTGAAAAGAAGGGAGGGAACCAGCATCAATAGACAAAATTTTATCTTGAGCTTCCGCCACCGAGATCACAAGGGTTTGTTTTTCTTTAAGTTTGGTTGCTCCTTTCCAATTGTTCCTCATGACGGCAATCTTTAAGACCTTGGGATTCAGGGCCTGTTCATAAATATCACACCAAGACTCTTTGGTCAAATCAACCAAATAGGCTAAAGAGTTGAAAAGTGCATTGAATTCCTCAATCATACGATTGCCTTGTTTGAAGGAAATGAGTGGTTTCTTAGATTCCTCAATGTCATGTTTATTGTTGAAAACTGATTCCAAATGAGCTAAGAAAGACTTTGCGGTCGCCAAAACCTCAAGGACGTAGCTGGGATCCGCAGTTGAAGCTGAATTGGTTGAGAGGCCTTGAGCTCGGGCTTTCTCAAACAGCAAAGCCATCCACCAGTTGTACAAGGGAACATTTTTGCCAAGATTACCGTTAGGATTGCAAAAATGGTGCACAATCCAATTTATTTTTGATTTTTCTGAGGGAAAAAGATGCCCTTTCTCCTGGAGTTTTTCTTGGATAAAATATGCAAACCGTTTAGTTTCCTTTGGTTTCCCCAAGAATTGGGCATATTGAAGTTCCGGCACGTCTTGCGTAGCGCCGGCAGGGGAGCGAGCTAAGACGCGATTATTCTCAACCAATTGAGGGATGCCATTAATGGAGAGTTGGAGTCAATTGACTTCGGTGTTGAGGGTGAATTTGAGTTGGACAAAGTTGGAATAAAGAGTCTTCATACTGTTGATATCTTTAATATCTTCGGCAAGTGAATCAAATGAGGTTTCAATCTTCTTCAGTTTGTCAAAAAGAGAATCCAAGTCAACCCGTTGATTGGAATTATTAATCTTGAGGGAAGAAAGTTGATCCAAAAGTTGGGCGACTCGTAGTTCAAGGGGAATTCACGTATTGATGGGTCCAATGAAAGGTGAGTCGGGAAAGAAACAGGGAGAAGACATAGTGGTTGCCGCTTAAAAAAAAAGGTGGCGAAATGATTGTGAGGCCGTGGTATAGGGGTTTTTGGGTGTCTCCCTGGGGAAACAGAAAACTAAAGACGGGCTAACAGAATTTCCGGACCTTGTTGATTTAGGTCTAATATCAGGTTTTTGAGAAGAGGTTTACGCAAGCTTCTTTGGGATGATTTTAAGGGTTTTAAAGATTGTATTTCAAGTTTTGAAAACGGCAAAGTTACAAGGATTTTGACACAAGGAAAAGACTTCTCTGTGGCTACAAGCTCTCTACTTTATACCTTACAACCTGTTATAAGAACCTTCTAGAAAGACTATCATCACCTAAGCGCAACTACAAAAAGGAAGTTAGAGAGAAAGAAAAAGAAAAAGAAACCCATGTTCTTGGCTTTTTCTTGAGCTTTCCTAATTGAAAATCAAGTCTGACTGCCTTGGGAAAATATGTTGGGGTAGATTCAAGTTTCATGTTTGTTCCACTTATGCATAAGCGTCCTCCGGTGACTTTCACCTGTCACATGCACGCAACCAAGTTTGACGTCGCTCGGTGGTTGTTCACCACTCTTGGACGTTGCGCTCGGTCGCGGCCCGCATGCCAGCTAATGTCAGCAGAGGACGCTTTTCAAAAAGCGTCCACCGTTGGCATGTGGTGTCAGCTAACCATTGCACCACAATGCTTTCCTGGAATCCCGTGATTTAGAATAAAACATCCTTGTATTCACCCATCAAACCCAATTTTTGTGAGGAAATTTGGACAAGAATTTTTTTTTCTTGTTTTTTTTTGACTATTTTTTTCTTGTGTGACCTCTTCCTAACTGTGAAAGAGGCACACTTGGTACTGTTACAAACAAAAAATTTTATAGAAAATGTGGTCAACATTGTGTTGACGTCAACCTGTTTGACCGGGTGCCCAACAAGGCAACATCATTGGCTTGCTCTGAAGAGGAGCCAACGTTGTCGTGTTTCTCTAGGCTGCGTGAGGTTTGACCCAATCGCTGAGCCAACCTAGCCGACACACCTTGGTTGGGTGTGTCAGCTCAACCGTTGGGTCACGGAGGCACGGCCTTCGTCAGGCAGACCCCTTCCTGATGTTGAGCTGCCTGCGCCATCAAATCCAGGGCAACCAGGTAATGGCAGCCCTGGTCGTGACTGCGCAGGTGAGCGGACGCGCGCAAACTCAGGAAATCGCGCCGTGGTGTATCTTCCTGCAAATCCAGACAGCTCAAGACCGATGAAAAGAAATTCGTCTGCTTCGCTCCGGGGCAAATCTTCTATAAGTCAGCAAAAGCTACGAGGACTTCTGTCCATTTGAAGGACTCAAGAGACATAACATACTTCTTGTAGGAATTTGAGAAAAGCTCAGACTGATTTGAGGATCCTTTCATCATTTCTCACAAGTCGTGCAGTTATTGACCCGCCGCTGAAAGGTCCGGAGGTGGGCCCGGTGAGAAAAGCAGGCCACCAAACTTGAATAGCGGCGAGCTTTACTGGCCCAATTTTTGATTGGATCACAATGACATGTGGAACCTGAAGAAAAGTCTTCAATCAAGTTTCGTATCCGGTCGATTGGTGGAAACCTCGGGGAAACCAAGTTTCCACAGTTGCATCATTGCCCAAATGTTACTAGTTTTTCAAAGGGCAACAACAGATACCGATCTAATTTTTCAGTACTTCGAACTTGCCCGTAATGTATCCAAATCAACGCAAGCAATCCATGCAAAAAACGCTTTATCAAGGTCGGGCTTACGTACGCGCTATAGTTACTGGGGCAATACTGGTCCATCGGCCTGTCGTGTAAGATGTGAACGATATGAATGGATCCGACTGGTGTCTACGAAAACGACATATTTGCACTCCGAATGAAGCCTGTAATTCCCTGTGCGACTCACTCGTCGTTACTAAAGGTTGCATCCCAAGAAAATATAAAGGCTTACAAATTGTACGCACCTTAGGATTGCTAGCTTCCAGTCACTCATCAACCGACCTTGATTGTGGCCATCATTGCTTACAATTTACAAAGCCAAACTTTCTCAGACTTACTTATTGAAATAACTTAAAAGTGAGCCAATCACTCCTTCTGTAAACTCATTTATCAAAGAATACTCAGGGGGTATCTTTTGTTTCAGATGATGGTAGATTCCAGGACTTTCTTATACCTCTTCCCCATTGTTTTGACCATTTCTGAGGTCGTAGCTGATAAATGGTATGATCACTCAGTTAGAGTTGGAAAGGGTAATTAACCAATTTTTTTTCAGTCTCTTCGTCATTTTTTTGACCACTTCCCAAGTTGAAGCTGCTCAATAGTCTGATCATATAAATATTTTTAGTTGCTTTTGGAAGGGGTGACCAACAGGTTTTTTCGACTCAAGGTTATGATCACAAGAATCACCATATTGGGGACACGACGTTTTGCACAGCGATATCAGTAGACGAGGATGGTATGGTCTGGGCAAACAACCCATTTCCTGTTTCTTGTAACTATGAAGTCACTCAGGATGATGAAGGATTGAAGTCGGAAACCCCAATTAATGAAGGGAGCCTGGCAGAACACGTAGCCAACCTGATGCATCAAGAGGGGAAATTCACCACCATATTAGTCCGTTACCATTTCTCTGAAGAGCAGTTTGCCAAAGTGAAACAATACACACCCCCACCAAATCGCGCATTTTCATTCCCTAGAACTAGGGAACACACACCCCCACCAAATTTCCCATTTTCACTCCCACAAAATCAGGGAATAGTAAGTTCAGATAACATCAAGTAAATCTATTTACAACTTCTTTCCTTTCTCTTATCATAGATTGAGTGACTAAAAAAGAGAACATATGTCACATTTTCTGAGGTATTTAGCCTTAGGCCATAATTAATAAATCCATCAGACACACAAATATTGCACATTGCTGGTATATTTCCCAAATTACTACATATATATAATATTTATCAAATCAGTTTCTTTCTGAATCATGAATTCATCTTGTGAATTACCACTAAACAAATCAGTCCATAGGATTACTGCAGAAAGATTTATGTGCTTTCAAATCTGTCCTCAATAAGAAGTTTGGAAGTATTTTTATATACCTTATGATACCTTCTCTTCAACGTTCCTCCCTGAGGTGCCAATAAAGCCATTTGAAGCTATTTCGTAAATAATCTCTCTTTTCTCATTTCTGTTGTCCATATGACTCAATTTTACTAGTTATAAGTTCCCAATATACTCATGGCTTGGTTGAATATACAATTTCACTAAAATGTAAAATGTTTGGTTCAACAAAACATTAACAAAAGTAGTACTCTTTTTTTCACGCAGAAATATACCTAGAGAGAAATCATAAGTTATGGGCCGATAACAGTGGAAGATTTATCAGCTGTTGAGGGTAGCCTACAGTTAAAGTGGGATAAGCTCAACCCATTGAAACTTGCCTTCACCTCAACCAATGAAATATCATACCAAGGCTACCTTGGATTTGTATTTCGCAGGCTGAGATCTAATCCAGTCTGATTTTAGCACAGTTGAGTTGATCTCAGTTTAAACAGGATAACTTCAACCCAGCTAATAATATTGGCAGTGTAATTAGTCATCTTCCTCAAGTAGATGGTGTTTTTCTGAAGTTTGCTGAATAATCAGTTGAAAATAGGTGCAGTGGGGTATAGGAAGTGAAATTCAGAGGCAACACAGAGCATAAAATGTGGTCACTCAACAGATGATTTTCTGGTTTGCCTTTTCAGGAGTTATTGAGACCCTTCCAGGTCAAGTTATTCATGCTCCGGGACCAATGGGCATAAATTATCAAATAGAGCAATCTTTGGTCTGAATTTGGCACTGGTCCTGATGTGTTGTTCAAAAATGGAAACAGTTATTGGAACAAGTAATATTGTTCTAGAGCTTCAACTAGGAAATTGGAGCTGTATTTATCTCATTTTTTCTGTTTTTTAGGTTGAGCCAAGTGAATTAAAAGAACAAGTTGGTATTGATGAGGTTTAGATGCCTGATGAGACCATCTCTGCTTTCTCAATGAACTGCATATGCATATTGAAAATTTTTATTAGTTCAAATGGGGTGGTGTATGAGGAAGGAAGATGTCACAGAGCAAAGAGAATCTGTTCTCACCGCCAAAGGGGTTGTATCGGTTACAACCCCCCGCGGCTAGATCGGTGGCGGCAACCGATGTAACATCGGTCTACCAGACCGATGTTACATCGGCGGGTCCCACCGATACATTATGCCTTTGTTCTAATGTATCGGTGGGCCCGGCCGACATAAAATCGGTCTGGGCGACCGATGTAACATCGGTCGCCTCTGGCCGACGTTACCGCGGGGGGTTGTAACCGATACAACCCCTTTTGCAGTGTCTACACATAAAAAGAATGCCGCCACCATTTACACCAACTCTTGGCCTTCTTGGAGTGTGACCTGAATCCTGGTGTTCCCCTCTCACTTTATGCAGTTTCTATCCGTCTCCCAAAATGTTGATTGATCCTGGTGATTTGCCCAAGTTATAAGGGAACTCCATCATACCTTTTTTTTGGCAAAATTCAAGGTTCTTCATTGTTGGCAGGAGGGGGTCAAAACCACCTGGAGAAAATTCAATTTGCATAGCCAAGTGGATTATTGAATTGATTGAAGTTATATTCTTGAAATTAATTAGCGGTCAATTATCTGTTTCATGAATCTAGCATTCAAACGGGGAGGAAACTTGAGATCCAAAATGTGGAAAGTGTCAATTGTATGCAAGATAAGTAACATTTGGGGGCACAGCTTATGTCATCACTGACCCCCGAGATCAGGAGATTCCCCCGTGGCTGCAGACTCGATGATGAGCAATGGTCAACAAGAAGAAGTGGACTGCACCCAGCACAGTCAACTTCAGTCAACTCAGTCAACCATCGATCATGTTCCGCCAGGCAGGGATCTACAATGTGACGCGCGCGAACAGGTCGCTGCTGAAACGCTACAGGAAGGAACCGCCGTCGCTGACCATGCACCTCTACTCGGCGGGATTCCGACTCGCACACAAGGACTCGACCCTGCACGCGTACGATGGAGAGATGAAACATTGGATGGACTGCATACACGAGCAGAAGATGCCCAACGAGCTGCTCGACGTGCTCGACGAGCTCGGGGTCAGGTTCTACGATGGGTGTCTGATCGTCGAGGTTCACGACCATCGCTCTGCGCAACACTCAGACCAGACCCAATCGACCGCCGATCAGTCGTCCCAAAACCCACTGCTGCCAAACGCTTCGTCTTCATCAGCCCATCAAAGAGTCTCGAACATCTACCATCTTCAAAGCAACTCCCACCCAGCATCTGCCTCAGTCGATCTACCTAACGATCAAGTCAGCGTGCATCGTTGGTACTCACGCCGACATGCGAAACACTCTGGAGGGACATATGCTCATGAACGAGTCCAAAGTCGCGCAGCCAAATCGAACAGCCAGGGTATCAGCAGACTTCAAATGGGGACCCATCACCGAGGAGGAAGCTATCGAACTGGAGGCTGCCATCCTTGTAAGTCATTAGCCCATCACACCTCAACCCCTTTCACTCTGAGTGCTCACCCATCCCACAGGATCGCACAGCGCCTGCGCTATGTCTCTCGCCGAGCATCATTACCTCGCGGATAGCTAATCAAATGCTAAGCGAAACTACCCTCCAGCCATCCACAGACAAGAAAAATCCCGGAAAGACCTCTAAACTCGGGAGAAAAGGAGGCCATGCGACGTCAGCGTGAACGTCAGGAGAGATATATGCACATTGGAGATGAGAGTTACGACCAACCCTTTGCTCCTACGTCAGTCAATTCCCAATCCTCTCACATGAATGTATCACCCCTCCATTCCAAACCCTGCCACACCCAGTGCAGATACTGATTTTGAACCCTCCAAAAAAAAAAAATCATTAAAACCAGATTCTCGCGAATCGACTTGATCAAGCGTTTGCGCACTACTCGACCTGTGCCTACTGTCCCCACGAATGAGCCCCAGAAAAAATGGAATGCGCATGACCTCAATCAAGAGCAACTCAAAGGTTTTGTTCCTCAGATGACCGTGGCCCCATCAGACCTGCAACTTCCGAGTTACCCAATACACGATCCCAAGAATGAAGCCAATCAAGCGTCCAAACCGAATGAAGGGAGCGCCAACCAGCCACACAGGCCATCCAGCTCAGGGCAACCCCGATACCATCTTGCACCCTGCCGGCATCCACAGCCACGGCACCGGCGGCGACGACGAAGAAGGCCGCGTCGAAGAAGAAAGCGGTTGAGCGCTCGGAAACCGGGTCGCCCGCTGGATCCTCCTTAGCCCCGGCGAAAAAGCCACCCAAGAAAACTAAAAAGCAGGTCGAATTGACGCCTGAGGCTGCGGCGCTTGCGGAAGAGAAACGCAAGAAACAGGCCGAACAGAGGAAGCTCCAAAAGGAGCGTAAGCTTGCGCTGGCTGCTGCCGCTAAAGCGGCTGAAGCCGCCCAAAAAGCTGCTGCCGCTGCTGGCACGAACGGTTCTGCTTCCGCAAATAAAGAAACATCTGCGGCTGCTGCTGCTGCTGCTGCCCGCCGCCAACGCAGAGCGGTATTCCTGTTTCCTCATCGTGACCACCCAGTGGTCCAGCCAGCCGAGTATCCCCAACAAAGAGACATCAACATTTCTGTACCTGACTCCATATCTGTTGTCACAAGCCATAGCATACCGGTTCCCAACCAATTTAGTTCGAGCAACGGCAACCATAATAATAATAACAACAACAACAATAACAATAACAATAACAGCATCCCTGTGCCAATCCTATCAGGTCTGTCCAATAATCGTTCGCCTACGCCCAATGCGACCATTCCCGTGCCCCAGGAGCTCATCGGTACTAGCAGTAGCATACCGGTGCCCGCCTTCAACCACTCGATTCCTGTGCCATCCAATCACAACAACATATCGGTACACCAGAGCATCCCTGTGGCGGCTGAGATGATGACGATGAGCGGCACGGACAGCATTCCCGTTCCGTCGGCAGCCAGCGGGGACATGCACAGCATCCCGGTGCCCAATCTTATCCACCCGCAGACCTCCGACCAGCTTTCCACCAGCATCCCCGTGCTCCAGGCAGAGCAGCCGCATCTGTGGAATACCTTCCCCGCTGCTTTCTCTGCGCCCCCTCCCCACCACCACCAGCCCCGTCCCTCAGACATGGACATCGACGTCCAGCACCATCTCGCCTCCCAGCCCCCCTTGCTCCCCGCCCTCACCTCCATCGAGGTCCCCAACCTTCCCGTCCATGCACACCCCCTTCACCAACCCCACCTCTCCCAAGACCAGCAGCAGCAGCAACAGCAGCAGCAACAGTATCATCATCATCATCACCAGCAGCAGCAGCAGCACCAACAGTCCCAGCAACAGCAACACACGCAATTCCATGGCTGGGCCCCCAATTAACTCAAGCCCTCCCTCCATTGCTGCATTCCCCAAACTTCATACGTGCAGATTCTCTTCGCGTCGCGGTTGCTGCACGCGCCACTGCCGCGTATGAATACCTGCGCGACATGGGGACTGGTGCATAGTGTGCATTCTCTGCGGCCTTCCGTCCGTGTTCGCGTTTCGCCTCACCGTCCCACGTCTTTGTTTTTTTTTCTCCTTGGTTAATGTGCAGATGTAAATATGCGTGTATGTATATGCATGTTGGCCCGGTTGTTGTAAACATAATATCTTGCTTGTACCCCGTGGCCTTTTCCGTCTGCCCGCGGTTCTGCACCCAGTGGCCACCCCTAACCCTCTTCATCCCCACGCACCCGCTGATCTTGCCCTTGCGGTTCGTGGGCTGGGCGGGTTTTGCCCCTCCTCGTTTTTGAGTTTGCTCGTGCTCTCTGCTTATGAGTCACTTGAATTATACGATGGTATACTTGACGTGCAGACCACTCAGTGATCAGCCCTGTTGCGTGCGTGATGTATTCATTCTTTCCAAGCACTCTCTGGCCATTGGCTCTTTCCAACATGATTTCTTGGACACTTTAAGTTTCTTTCTCCCTCTTCTCCTATCTATTACTCCACTTGCAATTTATTAATGAACTCTTGCTCCTCACGCAAGAATTGTGGCTTCAACCCAGCTTCACACTATCAGAAACTTGCAACACTTCACCATTATTTCACACTGATCAGTTCTGCCAATTTCTCTTTTTGAAGCTCTTCTTTTCTTCATTTCTTTTCCAACTTCCTTTCTTCCCAATTTTGGGATACGTTGTAGTATACTTAGGGCCTGTACCATGGGCATAAATTTTGAAAAAATTCTACTATTTTTGTCCTCTACACAAAAATTGAAAACAACAGGAGGGTTGAATTGTTGAAATGCTTCACTTTTGAGCTCAAGAATACCTTTTGATGATTCTAATTTTTAGTTCTAAGAAATATTGAGAGAAGTAAATTTAGAAAAAACAGTTTTTCATGCGCAATGGTACAGCACTGCCGGCATTAACCGGTCAAACACGGCTGCTCGAGCGGTGCTCGAACAGCCGTGTTCGACCGGTGGTCGGACGGAGACTGTCCGACCGAAAGCGAGAGCCAACTGGTCGGACAGATTTGTCCGACCGGTCCCGGCTGGTCCTGTGCAACCGGTCCCAGGAACTGATCGGACAGGCCTGTCCGACCCGCCGGCAGGTGCTTCGGTCGGACAGTGCCTGTCCGACCACCGGTTGAACACAGCTGTTCGAGCACCGCTCAAACTGCCGTGTTCGACCGGTTAATGCCGGCAGTGCAGGCCCTTAAGATTCACATTGTAACCAAAAATATTGATGCCACTTTTCAACAAAAATGGTAAACCAAAAAAAAAATATTGAGCCAACTCATTGAAAAGTGATATTCTCAAAATGTATAACAAAAGTGCAAAAAATCTTTCCCAATTGGCAATCAGAATCATTACAAGTTGTGGTTCATTGTTTGGTTCACTCAGTTGAACTTGGCCATTGGAAAACCTTATCAACATTGCAGAATTGCTTCCATACTATCACTTCTTGCTGCATGGAATCTTTTTTCCAGGGGATCTTCAGTGCATCATATCACACAATTGTTGAACATGAGGGATATCAAAAATTAGAGTCCAATTTCAAAATCCCAAGCAACATACCTCTTTTGTGTCAATCACACTCAGGTTGCAGGTGGGCTTGGGCGGCCTGCGGGCAGCCCAAGCCCTTCCCGGGTTTGGGGTGGGTCCAGACAGAGAACCACTCATTATTGGCCCAGCCGGCAGAAGCCCATGTTTGTCCCGGGTTGGGTTTAGCCAGCCAGGCCGGCCTGGGTCGGCCCAACCTATTTTGAAAAACTCTCTGAATCCCTTTGTCTTCTGAAAGTTCATCCCAAGCTCTGTCAGTCAAAGGCTGATTCTCAAGTGCCATGGCAACCAAAAAAAAGACCAAAAAGAAAAGATTGACCCACCGGGCTCCCGCTCCACCGTCTGAAGACTCTTCCACCTCATCAGCATCCTTGTCCCCCCCCCCCCCTGAGTCCCCTCCTTTGACCTCACAGTCACAGAAGCCCAGAGGCCCCAGCTCTTCTATTCTAAGAGCCCGTGGGCCAACCCACGCCCAACCCAAACACTGCTTTCCGGGTCATGGGCTAGGCAGAGCTCTGGCTCAATTTGACCTTGCCCGGCCCAGCCCACCTTTCCACACGGGCCAGGTCCGGACAGCAAATTTGGGCCCAAGCCCGGCCCACTTTCAACTCAAGGCAAAATAGACCTGTTGTGATGTTGTTGTGATGGAGCATCTCATTTTTAAACGGAAAACCATGCCTTTGGGACATCATTTGGTGTTCCATCCCTGGGACATCAAGATGCACCTGTGGTGTAGCCCCCAAAAGCGCCAAAAATGGCTCCAGCCTAGTATAATCCACGCCTAGTCCAGCCGGTGCGGTTGCAGCAAAGTACTAAGTCCATTAATCAAGTCTAAATTGGTGACCAATTAAGGATGACAGTTGGTAACCGTTTGGGGGCACCTGGCACCAGCCAGCCTGTTACCGCTTGCACCAGCCAGGCACCAGCTGGGTGGTGCCGGGTTGCCAGTGTAAGACTCAAAATTGTTTGTAAAAACCTTTTGCTGAATACTAGAGAAGGGGAAAATGAAGATGCAAACTCTTCCCTTCTACACTTTCAGAAAAACTAGACCACCAAGCTTGCTTGGCAGATTATTTATTGTGACAGGATTGGTTGGTTCAAGATGCCTGCAGATGATGATAAGTTGAGTGATGATATCTGATTTTGTTGGTTGTTTGAGATATTGTGTAGCTTTGTTAAGTGTTGTTTGTTAATAAAACCTCAATGTTGAATTTACAGTGATGAAGAGGAGTGACCAGTATACTGGCTGGTGAGCTAGTGCTAGTATTACTTGTAGAATGTGATGGTACAAGATCTGATGAGGAAGGGAAAAACAACTGGAGGAGAGCCTCTTATATAGACAAAGATGAGGGATTTTAGCTCCAAGGGAATTACAACTGAGGCATTTTTGCTGGTGGTGACAGTGGGGGAAGTGCAGTCAGGTGATGTAGCTGTGCGGTGAGGTGACTGTGGCTGTGCATACATGTGACCTGTATTTGCATACATGTGATCTGTATTTGCATAAATGTGATCTGTATTTGCATACATGTGATGAGGCTATACACTCAGGGGACCTGTATTGATGAAAAAAAGATCAATATGGAAAAAGAACCATGTGACCCCCATGTGACCTTCCGTGTGACCTTCCATGTGACCAGGCTGTGCTGAGTGGTGTCATGAGGCTGTGTAGTGGTGTCATGCGGCTGTGTAGTCAGAAAATCCACTAGTGTAGTAGTCAGCATGTAACCAGGCTGTACTGCGTATGGGTTATGGGTTACTGGTGGGGTTGTGTAACTGATGCAATACTGGGTGTTGGAACTTGTATTGGCTATACCTCTTAATCTGTTCATGTAATGAGAATTCTGTGTGTTGTTCCCTAGGATGATATTCCCCATAGAATATGTTTTTGAAGTCATGTATTGAAATTTGTGAGTTGTGTAGTTTTGTGTACAGTGTATCTTACCTGGTTCCAGTGGCTGTTCTCGACGTGAAGAGGTGGTAGGTTGGTGATCCGTGTTTGTGGCTGGAGCTTACGTGACGGTGTCCGTTTGACAGTCAAATGGACACTGTTACGTAAGCTCAACACAAGCTCACGGATCTCTGCCTGCAGTGCTACAAGTTTTGGCTGCGGCAGCAATTTTTCCAAAAAATAATGGAAAAGTCGCAAGCCAGCATGGGTACGCTGTATGTAGCAAGTGAGTATGTTGACATATCTGTAACCTCTGATCCTTTTAGGTGATAATGGTGTTGTAAAGTGCACTAAGGGTAAATTTAGCTGTAGATTCTGAATCTAGGATAATATCAGCTCATTTGTGAGTGGAGGACTTCCTCCACTTGGAATTCCAAATGTACACAGTCTCATTCCAGATTCCAAACCTTATTTGGTGGTGAAAATCATTGACATTTAAGTTCCCACCACCAAAAGGTTTGGAATCTCATTCCAGAAAGGTAAAATTGTAAATCCCAAGCAAGGGAAGTCCTCCAGTATTCATATGAGAAAAAGTGAGAAGTAGGAAAAGAAAGAAGAAATATAAGAGAAATAGAGAAATATGAGATGAGAGAAAAACTGAAATTTATGGCATATTAGGGGGGTTCACAATAATTAGATTTATTGCTTCCCTCGGGCTTTAAACTTTTTCTCACGCAAGAATTCTTGCTTAAATTCATGATAAAATTTTAACACCACAAGCAGCCCCCATGGGTGTCTTGCTTGCTCAACTCAACTAAAAAAACTTGATTATGTGTGCTCAGCACTTGCGCAGCACATCTAAAAATTTCTGGAGCCCTGAAAAAAAAAACTCATGGATCCTTATTGTGAACCCCCCTATTTAGATACCACACCGGGTGTCTGTTTTGGGACAGAAATCCAAGAGTACCCGGTATCCTCTGCATGTAATGGCCTTGCCCCTCCAATATTCCATGGGGTGATAGGGGGTGGAGTATGATTGATTCCTAGTTGGTATAGCCTGTTACCAAGTAGGTCATGGCCTGCTTGGTGAGCAGATCATGCCTGCTGATCAAGCCAATTGTGACCTGCTCAATGAGGCAGGCCATGACCGGCTCACCAAGCAGGCCATGGCTTCATTGGTCAGTACGGTCATGACACTGCTCAATTGAGCAGGCAATGACCAGATCACCAAGGGGGCCATGCATGCTTGGTCAGTGGTGTATGCTCACTGGACCATGCTAATACTCTCACTGAGTAGCCATGGCCTACATACTCTCACTGAGTAGGCCATGGCCTACATACTCTCACTGAGTAGGCATGGCCTACATACTCTCACTGAGTAAGACATGGCCTACTTGTCAGCAGGTTGGGAACCCACTCGGTGAGCAGGTCACACGGCCTGCTCACCAAGAAGGTTCACAACCTTTTGATTCACGACCTGCTCACCAAGCAGTCATGGCCCGCTTGGTGAGCAGGTCACTACCAGCTTGGTCAGCAGACCGGTGTGACCTGCTCACCAAGCAGGCCATGACCTGCTTACCAGAAGACCATGACCTTCTTGTTCACCAGGTAGTGACATGCTCACTGATGGGCCATGGCCTACTTGTGATCAGGCCATGACCTAAGTCTCACCAAGCGGGTTCACAACCTGCTAACCAAGTAGGCCATGGCCTACCAGGGAACAGTTCACCATCTGCTGACCAAGTTTACACTGCTGGTACTCCGGCACCAGCTGGGCGGTGCCGCGTGCCCATTTTGGTCCAAAAAAAAGACACGGTACTGGTACCAATCATCATCCTTACCAATGTGGATGTTCTTACTGGTTTGGATATGTGAGTTAAACAGGCTACAAGACAACAACAAGAGCCGTGAACAAGAACAAGACAAATCTAAGACAAAGTTTGGGGCAAACAGATATCAATAAAATATTGATAACAAGATTGACTGGTTGAATTTCAATTTAGCACACCTTAAGGTTTTTTAGAGCATAAGTTGAAGAGGCTATGAGACATAGAAAGGGAGAGAAAACAAGAAACAAAAGGATGGAAGCTCACCTGGCTCAGAGAGATGTAGGTATCAGATCTCTGCAGAGACAGTAAAGATGAGACATGTGAGTGAGAAGTGTGTGAACCCAGATGTGGGAGGAGGGGGGTTTACATCTGTCCTAGGAACTTACTCAGGATTTACAATATAAGAAATATAAGGAAAGCAGAATCAATTTGAATAAAAATCAATCAAACAGAAGATTGGTGATGTAAAGAATTGACTGATATATTGGTAATGAGAAGAATTGAGTGTGCTATCTATCTGATTTATATATCAAAATAAAAGAAGAATCTTGAGAATTTGAGGAAGAAATATAGGATCAGAAATTAGTAAAAGCAGAAATTCATGTTAATAAAGACTACTGAGATGAAATAAAGTCAAATTCAACTTTTTCATCATCTTTTTCATAGTCATATGTGAAGCTAACATATCAAAATGAATCAAATTTTCTAGGATAGAGGATAATAAATGGAAGATTCAGTGAATGTAATATCAGAATCTCATCATAGGAATGTAAAAATCAGGTAAAAATTGACAATATTTGTGAAAGAAATGAGAGATGTGGTTCTTCTGTTGATATACTGAAAACTTTCAGTGAAATAGAATTCTGTTTTGATTGAAGGTTTTTTCCAATTCCAAAGATGTAGATCTTTATTCATTCTTTAGATTGTGGCAGAATTTATGATATATTTCAATAGGTTGGTTTTTTTATGATGACAGGCAGCATGCACAATAGCATTATTGAAGTTATAAATTTGATTTGTCTTGCTTTCCCTCTCATGATGTTCCACAAAATAAGTTGAGCTTGAGTATATACGCAAAGATTTTGGTTTTAAAATCAAATGTTTGATTATATCATCCTCAATATAGTGATGATCTGCTAATGATTTTTTCACATATGGGATTTCTATTCCAACCAGATCAAGCACAATTTCTTCCACCTGAGGTTGGCTAAACATGCTACTTGGAATAAGAGACAATAATCGAGTGCGCAGGCAACAGGTTTGCATTCTTTTCCAAGTATCCTGATTCAATACTTTGAAGTGAAACACAAAGAAGAATGGTCCAAGTGAATCTTTTCTTCACAAATTGGGTATAAGTTAAATGGGAACAAAAATTTTGACTCACATTTTACAATGCCAGCTATCTGGAGATTAGGACTTGATTCCCTAATGAAATCATCCATGAAGTTAGAATATAAAATTCCCATAGTGGAGTGAGCTATGTGGAATATGGCCACATGATGATATAAGATGCATTGTTTCTTCATGTTCAAAAAAAATGAGATATCCTTATTGGAAAGTACTTCAAATTGTTGCAAGTCAATGAAGAAATTCAACTCCATCTCAGATCCTTTCAGAGCAATTTCTGCAGGAATGCTGCTCCCTTCTTTTGTTTTTTTCCACAACCATACATTGATTTTTGAAATTTGTGAAACAGATTCTGAAAGCCACTCCAGTTTGCTCTTCTGTGTAAAAATTTTTGAATTATCCAAAGGCAAATACTTTTTGCCTCCTGGGGTTTGGAATTCAAAACCTCTCAGTTCACGCCTCCTGTTTTCAAAAAGGTTCCCCACTGCTTTTTGAAAAAAATTCGGCTTCTCAATCAAATGTGATCTTTCATGAGGATTCAGTTTCAATTTGCCAAAGCTGGATGTCCATAGTCGGAAATTTGCCAGGGTTTTCTTGTACCATCTCCATAACTCTTCCTCTGGTCCTGGATGTGTAAGTTCTTATTATATTTTCAGGAAGATTCCCATGGAATTGCAATCCAAATTAGGAGGGAGATTACTGACCGTTCCTTACCATGGGCTTTTTGCCAACATCTATCATGTCAATTTTTTGCGTGGAGTTAGTTAGTTCAACAATGCCACATGGATGAGATGACTACAGGTGATTATTTGAGTGAATTTCCTATCAAAAGTGTACTCTTACCTTGCTCGACTTGTCCAGATGGAATTGCTGCACTCATCTCAGCCGCTGAGCGCTTGGATGTTGCCAGCCGTTTGGGTTGATTGCTTATAGAGGAATCTGACTTGAATGAAGGTGGAACGTTCAAGTATAGAACCAAGTCCGTTTGGCGACCCGAATTGGATCTAGGCAGGTCGTTCCGTAACTCCATAGGTCGAGCTCCTTGGAATTCCACCCAAGCCCATAAGCTGCATATCAGGAGGTTTTGACTAAGGAAAAAGAAGTGCATTGTGATACTGATGCTGGCCGTGATGATGCTTCTGAGAGGTGATCAGTACTCTTTTGACTCGAATGTGATCTTTTCTTTGTAAAAGATACCACAACGTAGTTTAAAGGTGAAGTATGAGGTTCTAAAGCAACTATACATGGAGGAGTGCAGGCGAGACTGGCAAGATCTGATCAGCTTATTGGCATCTCCAAAATCTGGTCTGTTTTTACCGATACTGAGAGGAAACACGTCGCATCCAGGCCCCGAAACGCTTGGCGATAGCGGCCGGGCGAAACGTTGAGTGGTAATGTAAGAATGCCCAGCCCCAAAAGGTACATACATACAATTGCATTGTCCCCGGAGGGGCAAAGCTGAGAACGCAGGGAGAGCCTGCGGAGCGCAGCGTGTGGTGAAAGCTGTCCGACTGCAAGGCCAGAGAAACTATGTAAATATGTATCACCTAGAATAGCTGGCGGAATAACGTAGCTGGAAAAACAGCTACATACCCAGGGCAAATACACCCGCGGGTAGAATGTTTTTTTGCTTGCCCACCATCCCGGGAGGCTCGCTCAGCACAAGTCCTTCCTACTGGAGGTGGTATTGCCAGGCTGGCGCAAAGCACCCCCAAAGGAACTTGAGAAGAACGTCTGCAAGAAGATGATGGATTGCATGTATATGGATAGGGAACAGACCATATACGTGGACTCTAGGGTAGACAAAGGTGGCTAGATGATTCTTACTATGTGGCCCTAATTGGTTCACAAGACCCCTTGCCCAGCCCTGCGAGGCCTCCAAAGGAGGGGCTTGCCAGCAATGTTGGATTTCTGGCGTGAAAGGATTTCAGCTTTTAATTGGTGGAGGTAATCTGCCTCCCTCCCTCAAGACCCATCCTCCCACGCATAGGACTCGCCCATGTACCATTGGAGACATTTTGGAAGAAGGCCTGAACTGGCGAGTCCACAGCACTCGGAGACTTTTTTTGGATTTGGCCCTGTCCGGTTTCCTGGCATGATGTTAAAACCAAGCTTGGAAAATTTAATAATCGCGGCGAGCTTGACCGACCCGATTTTTGATGGGATCACATGTGGAACCTGAAGGAAAGTCTTCAATCAAGTTCCAGGATCCTGTCGATTGGTGTAAACATCTTGGAAACTAAGTGCCCACAGCTGCATCATTTCCTTATGGGGCAGCCTAAATGCACACCAAGATTTTACTTCATGTACACCAACCTTTTGGTGTGCATACATGGACACACCAAAAAACTTGGGGTAAAGCACTTGAGCACACCAAATGTGTTGGTGTTCTCACCTGCGCACACCAAAAAGCTTGGTGTGCGCGCCAAACAATTGGTGTACACGCAGAATATTGGTGTGCAAAGTATTGTACACCAAAGTTTATGGTGTGCACAGGTAGCATACACCAAAAGTTACTCAAGTTCATCACATTTTCACACCATGTCTAGAAATATTTTGGTGTGCATTGAAGAGTACACCAAAACCCAGTTATTTTTGGTGTGCATTTTGGTGTGCAGCAAAGTGATCAAATGCAAATTGACCCAAAGGTATACAGGTAATTATTCAAGAAGAAAACAAAATAAATAAATAAAAGATCACATCAAGGGATATGCTTAGTGATAAAAACAAGAAATTAAATAAGAACTAAGAGCTGTAGAGGGCAAGCCCCTTCTCAAGATGAATCATTCACGATATAGTAACTTGGGAAATCCCACGTTGAGCAAAGAATGGAGTGGGGATGGGTCTTACACCATCCTTTTCCTGCACATGGGCCAAAACCCAGTGAGTTCCATCGACATGGAGAAGGTAAATTGGGTCCCCTTCTCCAGGGGCAACGATACAAAGTGGAAAAAATGTGAGACACTCCTCTCGAGAAAGGAAAGCAATTGGTCGTTGATAGGTGTTTGCAATTAATTGACCGTGAGACATCTTGGAAAGCCATTGGCTTTCAACTATCTTTGTCACCTTGCTCTCGACCACCACGCCGGCGATCATCAATTTCATTCCTGCTTCACCTCCCTGCAATTTTGAGTAGACTCTTCTGTTTTCCTTCGCCTCTTTGAGCAACTCATTCCTGACCTGGAACCATCCGTCTTCTTCATATCCAAGGGCCTTGGCAACACAACAATATCCACAATTGCCATTGCCCGTTGGATCAAACACCTCCTTGATGAACTGTGTCATTTTTTGGTGGATCTGTGAAATGAGGGACTAAACAATTGATTATTAGCAAAATAACATCAAATATAAGAAAAATCAATATCAAGAGGTGATTACCTCAACAGACACAGTTGCACCTCCTTTGACCAAAGCAACGAGACAAGACTCGCTCAGCTCGTTGTCCTTGTTGAGTTCGATGGAGTCCGCCTGCAACTCATTTAATTTGTTTTCCTTGTCCAACTTGTTTGATTCGTTTTCCTCACCCTCGTCATCATCATCTTTGTGAAAAAATTCTTCTTCCTTTGAATCCAATTTCTCAAGATCATCGCTCTTTTTGATTTTTTTCGCTTTTTTTCTTCCAGATCCCTTCAACACTTGCTTTTTAGATGTATCCTCCTTCTTTATCTTTTCTTCAACAATATCAAATGTTGATTGGTTTCTTTTGGTGGAGGTCAATCGGACTTTTTTTGCGGAAGGTCTCCCCTTTGTATTCTGTTTGACGTCGGGCGCTAGAATCAGAACAGCAGCATGGGTCCCTGCGACGAGTTTTTTGATTTTGTTGACCAAGTCCACAACTCTTTTCGGCCTTTCTTGTGAGAGGGACACCATGAGAATCTTCAACTCCTTGTCCAAGTCAATTTTGGGAGTTTCAGACATCTGAAACAGGAAATGAAAGTTAATCAGACATCTATTTGATCATCTTGAGAAAAAGAAGCCTACCGTGATCTCTGGATTGTATTTCAGATGCCATTGAAGGTAAAATCATCCGGATCCAACACCTCATTGTTTCCCAACTTCTTGGCAATCTTGTGGGCGCAAGGAACCCCAACATCAATTGTCAGTGTCTCGGAGCAATTTTCAGTTCAATCCAAGCTCTTAATGCGGTTGTACTGTTGAAGACACTCCTTGATTGCAAAAGTCAAGATGTTGCCAAGAAGGGGAATGAAACACCTTGGTACATTTACCAGGCTCTTGACAGCATCTCAACCAATCAACTCGTGGACCTGGTTGATTTGAGTGTCCACTGCAAGAGCTAACGATTTGAAGACAGTTAGCAAGTCTCCGGTTGAGTTCTTGAAGAATGTCTTGACGTAGGCGTGACCTGATTCAATGCAAGAGGTGTTTAGGTTCCGGAGATGGGGATGCTGGCATGCCCATGCAACAACAAAGAGCTCTTTGACGGGGATTATCAATGTCTCAATGTATTCGATGATGGCAGGGAGGGATTTGAGATGTTTCTTCAGGGCGTCGTATTGTTTGATGTAAATCTCGACTTGGCCCCAGAGGGACAGAAACTCCTTCCAAGGATCTGGTCAATTTTTTTTTTTTCATTTTCTGGCGGAGAGGAAGGGAAATATTTCTTGACGTTTGTGGTGATATTTTTGTTGATGTGCCACGTACAAAGGTTTGCTTGTGAGCACGGAAACACCTCGGCCAAGGCGCCATGCAAGACATTGTCGCAATTGGTGATAAAGACCTTTGGGATCCTCTGCGGTCTCCAGACGTGCTTCTTGAGGTTTTTGATTGCCCATATGTAGCTGTCACTGTCCTCGCGAGCCAAGAAACAAAATGCAATTGAAAACAACCGGTTCGACGCGGACTGACCAATGACATGGAGCAATGGCAATTGATAACGGTTTGTCTTGTATGTTGCGTCCAAGAGAGCCATGTGGTGGTTGATCCAAGCAAGGTGGATTGATCCAGGGTGAGCAAAAATTAGTTTTTGCACTAGCCCATCATCTTTCACCTTGACGTTGTAGGACCAGTTGGTTTCCTTCAAGACACAAAGGAGAGCTTCAATGGGCGACCGACCGTCCAAATCCTCGCGTTGGATCTTCTGAAGTGCGTTGCTAACAGTCTTGTTAGTCGCATAAGTCTCATTATCCAAGGTTTGAAGCTGAAGGAGAATCTGAGCGGGCTTCAGGTTCGACTTCAAAAGCTTCCGTATTTCTTTGTATTTCTTGGGAAGAAGCTTCTTGTGAGACGCGTGGGAAGATGGTTTGGAAGACGCTTCATGGTTGTGTTTGCCATGTCAGATCTCTAAGGTCCATGTCTTGTTGGTAATCTTCTTGCTGGTGGGGATTGAACCTTTGACTTTGAATGGAAACATAATTTTTGACATAGCGGTTTTCCTTCCAGATGGGTTCATGATTGTGCCACAATATTTGCCCGAGTGATCACAGCGGATGTAGACGTTCTTGTTGGCATTTGAGTGCGCCTTGAAGACCCCATATCCATGCTCTTTGGCCCACGTGTTACAGAACCGGAGAAGGTCGTCCATTGTCAAGAACTGAGCACAAGGGGGAGGATCCAACGGTTCTAAAGAAAAAAAAGACCAATCTGAAGAATTTTTGATAAAATTTCTGAGAACCAAAACCGGACTGAAACAAAAACAAGGATCAGAAAATTAGAAGAGAAAAGAACATGATAAAAAAAAGAAAGGAAGAAAAGAAAAAAGACGAAAGAAAGAAAATAAGGCATACCACTAAAGATGGAAATAGGTGTGAAGTAGGAAGAGGTCTTTTTTGAGAGAGAAGTAAGATGAGCAGGAAATCTGATAAGAAGCACTAAGAAAATAGACAACAAGAAAAAAAAGAAAAGAAAAGAAAGATTAGTGATTTCCTCAACAAACAACAAAGACACGGACAAGGAGACAGGAGAAGAAGAAAAGGATAAAAGAAGAAATAACAAACAACACGTTGAAGAGACGTGATGAAGTGGAGAAGCAGCCTAACTGGAGATCTTGACAAAGGTTGAGATCGGAAGTGCAGGTCTTGAGTGGTGATCTTGAGTCTTGAATCTTGCGAGTCAAATCTTGATCGAGTAGTGATCGAGTAGTTGGACTAGAAAGCTTGTCAAGTCTGAGGAGCGAGATACAGGCGCCGGTTCCTGATTGTTGTTGCTGGCAAGATAGACCTAACAGGTGGTGATTGTTTTTCTCGCTAAGCTGCGGAGAGGACAGCAAGCACATGTCACAAACTTGAAAGGTAGGAGAGGCGCGAGTGTGGAGCGTGACAGAGGAGAGTGTCAAGAATTCAACAGCCCTCCTTGTTTGATGAGGAAAGAGCTGAGAGACAGTGAGTTTGCAGTTTCTTGACGGAAGAGTGAGGCACAGCTTTCGTGAGCGAATAAGCAAGCATGGCGTCAGAGGTGATGAGCTTGACGTCGATATCCTTCTTTTTCAATTTTTCCCGGAGACTTTTTGTTTTTATGTCTAGGTGCTTGGTCTTCGAATTTGAGCCAAAGTTCTTGAGCTTTTCCAGAAGGCCCTTGTTGTCGATAGCAAAAAGAGTAGGGGCCAGTTTCTTCTTCCATAGTTCCTCAATAAGAAATTTGAGCCATTGGCTCTCTTGTTCTCCATCAGAGAGCGCGTTCATCTCCGATTCGGTCGATGACATTGTGATATTCCTTTGTTTTTTGCTGTTCCACAGGATCGGACAGGATTTCCAGAAGGCAAGAGACCCGCTTTGAGAAATTTGAGTTTCTTGATCTTCCGCCCATGTGGCATCAATAAAGAAATTTATTCGGTCAATGAACATACTCTTCTTTGGTTTTAGAAGCAATCCGAGGTGCTTGGTGCCTTGGAGATACTTCCAGCAATGTATCACTTCCTTCCAGTGAGTTAACCCCGGCCGCTGGTTGAATCGAGAGAGAATGGAGACTGCGGCCGCGAGATCTGGCCTGGTCCTACACGCAAGATAATTAAGCATCCCTGTGAAGGAGAGGTAGTTGATGCCAAGTTGGAGAAAGGATTGGTGGTCTTCATCAGTGGCGGTATGAAGCTGAACAGCTGGCGTTAGTGGAGTCTTGACCAATCTACAGGTGCGCAGGTCTAGCAGAGTCAGTCCTTTTTCAATCAGAGCGGGTTGAGATAGTTCAATGAGGTTGGGCTTGATATGAAGATTCATGCCCAGCAGGGTATCGGGAGAGTGAGCAGTAGAGTTGGGGAAGCGTTTGAGGAAAAGTTTTTCGAAGGTGTCTGTCTGGCCTACTACGATCAGATCATCCACGTGGAAGTAAATGAAGGAATTTCTATTTTTATGAATAAAAAGACAGGCGTCCGATACTGAGGGGTTGTAGTTGATCTCTTCAAACCACGAGGTAAGTGTATTGTACCAGTTCTTTGGTGCCTGTTTGAGGCCGTACAAGGACTTGACTAGTTTGAGATACGGAGTGCTTCAATTTGAGCCTTCAGGGGTCTTGATGAAAATCTCTTCCTCTAGCGGCGCAAAGAGAAAGGCACTCTTAACGTCAAATTGTTTGATTGGCAGCTCGAGATCAATGGCAAGTACTAATAAAGTAAGAAGAGTGGGGAATTTACCCGTAGGGGCAAAGGTTTCAAAAAAATCTTTGCTGTAGGTCTGAAGAAAACCCTGGATACAGAGTCGGGCCTTCTGTTTTTCAGGCGACGACAGGGTGGCTGGCTTGGTTTTGAAGACCCAAGTCGAGTAGAGAATTTTATGAGGTTTTTCCTTCTGGTCCACCCAGACTTGATGATTCTCAATATTTTCGAGTTCGTCATTGATGGCCTTTCTCCAGCCATCGGCCTTCGTGCATGAAATGGCCTTCTGAAAGGAGGTGGGATCTTCGGAGAAGTAGGTGTATTTAAGGGGTTCAACGGCGAGCGTACGGTCCCTTAGAGTCCGTCCAGAGGTCTCGTCAGAGTTGGGAATCAAGGTATCCACAATAGCGTTGTCATCAGATTCCGAGTCATCATCAGGAATGGACTGTATTTCGTCTTCTTCATCAAGTACCTCCTCTTCTTCTTCTTCCTTGATGTGGATCTCTTTATCCTCTTCCGTGGTGATAGGTTGGTCTCGGGGTAGATCGACTTTTTCTTCAATGAGCAGGTCGTCAAGATCGGTGAAGGATTTTTCCAAAGGAACAAAGTCTAGGAAAGTGACGCTTTTGGAATTGATTATAACTCCGCTATCAGTGAGTATTCTATATGACTTCAGCTCGGGATTGAACCCTACAAGCTTGCCCATCTCCCCGCAAGGTTCCAATTTTGACTTTTTCTTGTGAGACGAGAGAACTGCAACGGGGTTGCCAACAGGATGAAAAAAATCAAGAGGAATAGATCTGTTTTTAAACAGCTCATAAGGTGATTTCTTGCTTCTATGAGTAGGAATTTGGTTGAGGGTAAGTGTGCATGCGCTGAGAATCTCATTCCACAGGTTCTGTCGAAGACCTGAATCAAGGATGATTGATCTGAGAGATTCTAGAATCGTTCTATTGAACCTTTCAGCCAGTCCGTTTTGCTGGGGTGTATATGCGTCAGAGAAACGTTGTCGGATCACGTGCTCGGCGCAATATCTGTCCATCTCGGCATTAACAAACTCCGTACCTCAATCAGAGTGTAAAATGGAAGGATAGTACCCAATTCTTTTGGCTTCAACATCAAGAATGCGGGTGAGAGTAGCGAAAACATCTCCCTTGGAGACCAGAGGTATAGCTGAGAGAAACCAAGTGTTGCTGTCAACAACAGTGAGAATGAAGCGGTGCTTACAATGAGAAGAGGGAGTGATAGGCCCAATAAGATCAAGATGTAGTTCTTCAAGAGGCTTGGAGGCTGATGATGATCTTGCTTTGAATGAAGCTCTAGTGCTCTTCACAACGGCGCATGTCTTGCAGGCTTCAGGTGCGTTTACTGGTATCCCGAGCTTGCTTCTGATGCGTCTATAGCTGATGTGACCAAGCGACTTATGAAGAAGCTCAGCTGAACTCAGGTGCAATTGATAACTGTGTTTGTCGAACTTGATAACAGGAATATTTTTATGATAGTTCCCTTCGAGAAGGAGCTGGTCGTTCTTGTGAACAGTGAAATGATTGGTGGAGAATTCTACTTTGCATTGCTCTAATATGAGATGTCGTAGCGAAAGGAGATTGACAGATATTTTGGGAACAAATAGAACATTGTGAAAGACGACAGGCTTCTTCTTATAGTTCAACGAAATAGACCCTTTTCCTTCTATCCTGAGGGTGTTCGGCCCACAACTAGTATTAATTACTCCTTTTTCGGTTTTGTCTAGATTAATGAAGAATTTCTTGTCAGAGACCATGTGAGATGTGGAACCGGAGTCAAGAATAAATGCATTGAGATGATGAGATGAAAAGGTGGAGAAGCTGCTGACGTTTGTTCCTTGAGACTTCTTCAAGAAGGCATCTTGTTTTTTGGGATGAATCATCCAACAGTTTTCTTTAGTATGAGATGGTGAGAATGGGTTGTGAGCTCCAGGTTTGCAGCGAGGATCTTCTTTAGTGAACATGGCAGATTTGAGAGATTCAGCCTTGCTTCCAATTGAGACTTTGAGTTCGTTCAGATGAATTTCTAAGTGATCAATCAGGACTTTGGGCTTGATGTCCTCTCCGTCCTTGGAATGCGTGATCTTCTGTTTTATGTTGTCAAGGCTTCTCGGGAGTCGACGGATCAGATTGTAGGTAAGGATATCGTCAGGCAAGTCTATGCCGACATCTTCCATTCTAACTAAGGTGCTTCTTACTTCAGTTATAAATTTTTCAATATCGCTAGGATCAAAGGTGATGCTAGCAAAGGAGTTGTAAACTCGGGCGCGATTGGAGGGCTCGTTGGAGATAAAGCGTTTGAGAATACTTTTCCAGAGAAGTATCGCGTCCTTTTCGTTTGATGAGTTAACCACGTTCTTGTGAGTGGTGGTCGAAAGCTTGGCCATGATGATAGCGCATAGGATGGTATTATCATTATCGTCAAGCGCGGGTTCACCATTGACAATTTGTTCCTTAAGGCCGCCAAGCTTGAAGAGGGCGATGATGCGAGTCTTCCAAGTAGAGAAATTTTCCTCGGTCAGTACCGGGATAGCCTCTATGGTCGTCTTTAAGATCGTAGAATTGATAGCGTCCATCTCAATGAGTATTAGAGTCCGGTTTGGTTGAAGTTGAGGTAGTAGGTTCGGTTAGCAGATTCGACTGTTAATCGTGAAGAATTTTTGATAAAATTTCTGAGAAACAAAACCGGACTGAAACAAAAACAAGGATCAGAAAATTAGAAGAGAAAAGAACATGATAAAAAAAAGAAAGGAAGAAAAGAAAAAAGACGAAAGAAAGAAAATAAGGCATACCACTAAAGATGGAAATAGGTGTGAAGTAGGAAGAGGTCTTTTTTGAGAGCGAAGTAAGATGAGCAGGAGATCTGATAAGAAGCACTAAGAAAATAGACAACAAGAAAAAAAAGAAAAGAAAAGAAAGATTAGTGATTTCCTCAACAAACAACAAAGACACGGACAAGGAGACAGGAGAAGAAGAAAAGGATAAAAGAAGAAATAACAAACAACACGTTGAAGAGACGTGATGAAGTGGAGAAGCAGCCTAACTGGAGATCTTGACAAAGGTTGAGATCGGAAGTGCAGGTCTTGAGTGGTGATCTTGAGTCTTGAATCTTGCGAGTCAAATCTTGATCGAGTAGTGATCGAGTAGTTGGACTAGAAAGCTTGTCAAGTCTGAGGAGCGAGATACAGGCGCCGGTTCCTGATTGTTGTTGCTGGCAAGATAGACCTAACAGGTGGTGATTGTTTTTCTCGCTAAGCTGCGGAGAGGACAGCAAGCACATGTCACAAACTTGAAAGGTAGGAGAGGCGCGAGTGTGGAGCGTGACAGAGGAGAGTGTCAAGAATTCAACACAATCAATTGATTGATTAGAAACAGAGATGAGATTAAAATGAGGTTACTCACTGCCTGTGCTGTAGTTGTACTTGTTGAGCTTAGTAATCAATCCAGTTGGAGAAGACGTGTTGATGTTGTTTTTGCAAGCAGGTGATGTTATGATGGTGTCGATTGGAGGGATGGAGTTGATTGGACGTGGAGAGAGGGCTAATTTGACTTCAAGAGCTTCCTCTTCATCGTGGGAATCATTTGATGGAGAAACAGAGGGCTTTGATTGAGTTGCTGGTTCAGCGGACGAAGTCAATCAAGGAACAATGGGACTTGGGGCCAATGGAGCAACGGCGTGATTTGGAGGACCAAACACTGCAAGTAGTTGCTGCATCTGTGCCCATACTTCAGGAGGTACAGTCACACCGGCAGATGTTGGGGTACTGGCAGCATTGGGCGACATTTTTGGTGTTTGTTGGGTGGGCTGGTGTTGAGTTGAATGGTGTGTGCGGTGGAGTTGAATGGTGTGCAGATGGTGACGGACTTTGTGGGTTTTTCTTGGTTCAAGGGTGCAGACATACCAGAGATACCTGGTGTAAAAGATGTCTCACCCCTTTCACATGTTCATGATTTGTCGGGTATTGGGGTGTGGTGAAAATGCACACCAGCTTGTCTGGGGTATACTGCCTCTGCACACCAGGAATTCTGGGAATTTTGGTGTGAACCCTATCTCACACCAAATGGTGTGGGGTATGGCAGGTGTGCACACCATATTTATTGGTGTGTGCCCAATTGCACACCAATCAATTTGGTGTGCATGACTGCCATACCCCATTTTAATGTACATGAAGTAAAATCTTGGTGTGCATTTAGGCTGCCCCTTTCCTTATTCCAACTACAAATGCTGAACTGATTTTTTGCGGGTTTAAACTTGTCCATGATATTCAAATCAACGCAAGCAATTCATGCAAAAAACGCTTCATCAAGGTCGGGCTTACAGAGCAGCTCAAGTTAGTGGGGCAATACTTGTCAGCCACAGAGGTTATATCAACATACCTGATATTCCCCAAGTAACTGCAAATAATCTAAACTTAACATTACACATAAAATAAATAGAACTACATATTCATTTACCTATATTTAATGTATAGGTAATATTAGGGGGTATCAAATAAAGGCAAATCCACACTTATGTAATTGACTGGTTTCCAAAAATCCACCATTTTACAAACATGTTGGTTGCTCATCAAGCACCATTTTGGATGCAGTAACAAAGAACAAGATTTTTGGATAATTGACTGGTTTCTAACTGTGGATTTGGTATATTTGATACCCCTTATTATTATCGTTACAGAAGCCACAAATGTGGATTATTCCCCAATATTATTATTCAGTTATGTAGAAAAGATTCTCAGCTATCTGCTGTATATACATAGTATACACTTCCCTCAAACCTGTAGCCATGATATTCAGAATAAAAATTAAGGTGTACCTTTCACAAAGGGGCCACATTTCATTTATTTTATTCCTTTATTATTTCTTTATTTCTCATTATGTCATATTAGAGTATCTGATATTATCCCTTAACTTATAATACCTAAGAATACTTTTATGACATAACTCCTTATGTAATTCTTAGTATTATATTGAAACAAACAGAATAAAAAAGCAATGAAATCCTCCTTGGTTGATCTTAACACAATGACCCATCATACTGATCATGACCTCATTGCTGATCACAAGTGACACCATTGCTTCAGCTGAATGACACTATTGATCAGCCAAATGGTGTCATCCTCTTGTTTCCCTCCTTCAATATTTAACCACACTACTCCTGAGCACAAGCTCCCCTCCCCAGACTTTTATTACCAAACTTATCAGTACCATTACAGGTTTTTCTTAGACAGAATTATCAGCTGTATTACTGAACCTTGGTTGTAGTTTTCTCCCTGTTGCCTGAGCTCTCTTGTGTCACTGCTGCGTTTTGTTAACCCTTGAAGATTCCTCCAGCTTGCAGAAGATCAATTGTCTCCGTAAGTGCTCCACTTACCATCCTCCCCAGCTTCCCTAACCTTTGGCAGGAAGATTCTACGCGCAAGACTGCTAGAATTCCCTCTCTGCTTCATTCTGAAGTTCAGATTGAGAAGAAGGCTTATTAAAGCTAATTACTTCCTTGATTCCATTCTAGAATCCCCTTCTCATCAACCTCAACCTTCCTTGACCACTCATCAACACTCATAGTACAACCCAGATTACTCTAGGTTAGTAACATAGAGGCTGACAATACTGGTCCATTGGCCTGTCATGTAAGATATGAACGGCACGAATGGATCCGACTGGTCTCTACAAAAATGATATATTTAATGGGCAAGCAACGTAGGTGGGAGACCTGAAGAAAAAAATATTTGAACAGAGGGAAGCTGTAAGTGAATACACGAGCAGTCGTGAGACTGGAAAAGAGACGTGAGCACACCTTTGAACAGCGGGAGGCTGTGAGTGAATACACAAGCAGTTGTGAGACTGGAAAAGAGACGCGAGCACACCTAGAGCCGTGAAAGGATTGAGTGTGGTTGAGTTTTGGAATTGAGAAGGATGATGATGAGAAACTGAAATGGTGAAGGAAATGAGAATGAAATGAGAATGAAATGAAACACAGGAGTGAAGCGGACCTTTGAACAGCAGGAGGCTGTGAGTGAATACACGAGCAGTTGTGAGACTGGAAAAGAGACGCGAGAACACCTGAAGAAAACAACTTGAAGCTGTGGGTGAGAAATGTGATAAAAGGAACAGAGAATGAGATGAGGTGGTAGGCATACCTAGAGCCGTGAAAGGATTGAGTGTGGTTGAGGTTTGGAATTGAGAAGGATGATAAGAAACGGAAACAACGGAACTGAGGATGAAATACAACTGGGAGTGGATTACATAATCAGAGAGTAAGGTTTGCAAGTATCATCTTTATAAGTTCAATCCTAACCGGTTCACTTGTTGGTATGCCGCAATGAGAGCGACTGAGTTTAGGTTAAGCTCAATACCCCCCCTGTCTCATTGCCACTGAATCTTCAGATTGGTGATGATGATTTGATGCTTCAGCTTGCTGAGGGATTTGGTGCACACGTTGGCTTTCATTTTATGAGTAGAGATGTAGTTGACTCAAATCAGGCCGCTGTTGTAGACTTCCCTGAGCCAGTGGTATATGATAGCAATGTGCTTGGATCGTTGCTGGAAGATGGGATTGGTTGCCAGCGCAATGGCACTTTGGTTGTTGACATAGATTTGAAATTTCTTGGACGGTTTGATGTTGAGGGATTGGAAGAGATATTTGAGCCAGATGGATTCTTGGACGCCTTGGAACATTGCCCGGTATTCAGCTTCTTTAGTGGAGGTGGATACTGTTTGCTGCTTTTTGGAACACCAGGAGAGAAGATTACCGCCCAGCGTGGTGATGTAGCCAGAGTAAGAGCGCCAATCATCCGTGCAGTTTGCAAAATTAGCGTCTGTGTACACTTCGACATTGGATAGATCACCGGTTCCATCTAGAAAGATGCCGTAGGTAGGAGTGCCTGCTAGATATCTGAGGAGGTGGATGACTGCCTTCCAGTGCGTCATGCCAGGCTTCTTGAGATGCTGAGACAGTTGAGAGACGGTAAATGCAATGTCGGGACGTGTGGATACAGCTAGGTAGTTGAGCAAGCCCAGTGCTTCATGGTAGTTGATGCCAAGCTGGAGGAAGGATTGGTGGTTGGTGTCGGTGCACTTGATTAGTCTGGTGTTTGGCAGCATGGGCGTGTTGGTGGTCTTGCCATCCAACATGTTGTAGTTGGCTAGGATTGAGCGGGTGTAGGATTCTTGCGTGAGTAACATGGAGGTGGTTGATGGACGTGATATTTTGATCCCCAGGATGTGGCTAGCTTCCCCAAGATCTTCCATGCAGAATTTTGCCAAAATGAGAGTTTTGAACCGCTGCACATTGGGGCTGATAATTATCATGTTGTCAACGTAAACATGGAAAAAGCATTCCCAGTCCAATACTTGCGAGGTAAACAGGCATGGGTCTGCCGGGGAGGGAAGGAAGTCAACGGAGAGAAAAAATTTCTTGAGTTCCGCGTACCAGACTCGGAGGGCTTGTTTCAGGCCATAAATTGCCTTGTGGAGCTTGAGGCAGTAGCCCTTTGGAACGTCAAGCCCCGGGGGTGGCCGCAGAAAGATGGGTTTGTCAAGGATGCTGTTCAGGAAGGCATTTTTAGCGTCCATATGGTGAATGGCATAGCCTCTGGATAGGCCTACAAGCATTGCCGCACGCAGGCTGGTGGATCGACCTGTTGGGGAATAGGTCAGTCCGTAGCCATCATGTTGCTGAGATCCCTGCGCACAAAGTCGCGCTTTGAATTTCACAACGACGCCATCGGAGTCCTTCTTCTGACGGAAGACCCAAACAGTCCCAAGGAGTGATTTGTTGCCGGGGATGAGCTCTATAGTCCAGACTTTGAGGTGCTTCATGGCCTCCAACTCCGCGTTGACTGCCAGCGTCCAAGAAGAGGCATTGGACAAGAGCATAGCCTCCCGATAGGTGCAAGGAATCTCGGAGGCAGCCATGGCTCTTGCCAGGTTGGCGCGGCGCTTGGTGTGGAGTATGTGTGACTCGTCGATGGACGAGCTGATGTTTTTGGGAGCAATGTTGGAGGTTAGTACCATTTCAAAGCCCGGGCAAGGCTTTGGTGCAGATGGAGTGGCTGCCACAGCTGGTGAGGCTGGTGAGGCGGTGGAAGTAGGAAGGGGGAGATCAACATTGTTGTCTATAGGAGGAGAAAACACTACCAGAAAATCTGCTTCAACTGCCACCAGTTGACATGCAGGCTAGTCCCATCTTACTCCCCTTTTACTTCCAATTTAATCCAAAACAACTTTTTTGGCACAGTCACTGTGCACAATGCACAGTGACTGTGCATTGAAGTTGGGTTGAAGTTTTTTTTGAGTAAGATTCAAGTAAAACACAAGTTAAATCAAAGTGACTGCATGTCAACTGGTGGCAGTTGAAGCAGATTTTCTGGTAGTGAAAGAATGAATTTGTGTTGATGAGTGGTGCATCAAGATTGAGTTCATCCTCTGCAGATCGCCAGTCTAGGAAGTATTGCAATGAAGGGGTGGGAGAGGACACAGCCGGATAGCTGTCTGGAGTGAGTTCCTCGATTTTGGTGAATTGACAAGGTGCTAACGGATTGAAATTGGAGGAAGGGTCGGAGCACCTGTGTCACAAAAATTCATCCATCCCAAATGGAAATAAAAACCAGCAATTTATTCCATTTGGAATGGAAGAATGCCTGGAGCTGGACAAGCTGACTGAAACCCAGCTCAGCCAGCTCCAGCTTCAAAACCAGCTCACCCAGCTCATCCAGCTCACCCAGATCCAAAACCAGCTCATCCAGATCATCCAGCTCATCCAGCTCACCCAGCTCCAAACCCAGCTCACCCAGCTCCAAACCCAGCTCACCCAGCTCCAAAGCCAGCTCACCCAGCTCCAAACCCAGCTCACCCAGCTCCAAACCCAGCTCACCCTTCTTATTTAATCCTGTGTGCAAGTAGCTTTAGCCCAGTGGTTTATGACCCCCCTTCACATTCAGCAAATCTGAGGTTGTGGGTTCAATCCCCCTGTGGACCGGGTGTCAAGGAGGGTTAAGAAGGGTTAAGAAGGGTTAAGAAGGGTTAAGGAGGGTTAAGGAGGGTTAAGGAGGGTTAAGGAGGGTTAAGGAGGGTTAAGGAGGGTTAAGGAGGGTTAAGGAGGGTTAAGGAGGGTTGGATTTTAAGTTAGGTTAGGTTTTTAGGTTAGGTTAGGGAGGTTAGGTTAGGTTAGGGTCTCCTGAGAGGATCTAGGGTGGGGTTTCCAACATAACCCCCCTTGCGGCCAGTTTTTGGTATTGGATTTTAAGTTAGGTTAGGTTTTTAGGTTAGGTTAGGGAGGTTAGGTTAGGGAGGTTAGGTTAGGGAGGTTAGGTTAGGTTAGGTTAGGGTTAGGTTAGGGTCTCCTAAGAGGATCTAGGGTGGGGTTTCCAACATAACCCCCCTTGCGGCCAGTTTTTGGTATTAGGAGCTGGGTGAGCTGGGTTTGGAGCTGGGTGAGCTGGGTTTGGAGCTGGAGGAGCTGGGTTTCGGAGCTGGGTTCTGAGCTGGGTGAGTTGGGTTTAGAGCTGGGGGAGCTGGATGAGCTGGTTTTGGAGCTGGAGCTGGCTGAGCTGGATTTCAGTCAGCTCGTCCAGCTCCAGGCATTCTTCCATTCCAAATGGAATAAATTGCTGGTTTTCTTTTCCATTTGGAATGGAGGAATTTAAAGGACAAAACTTGGTTGGAGGGAGCAAAGATGGAGACTCCTGGGAAGTCTGACGCATGGAATGTTACATCATGGCAGCGCTTCACCTTTCCGCCTGGCAGGAGGGCGCGCCAGTTGTGCGCCCCGTGTTGATAGCCTACCAGAAGGCCCTTTTTAGAGGTATCGCCAAATTTCCCGTCGCGAAGTTTCTTTGGGATGTTGGCAAATGCAAGACAACCAAAGGGTTTGAGCCAATCATTGTCGAATTGTCTCCCGTACCATAACTGATAGGGAGTTTTCCACTTGAGCTTGCGCAAAGGTGTCACGTTTTCTAGAAATACTGCCGTGGTGACTGCCTCAGCCCAATAGTTGGACGGTAGTTTGGCCTGCTTGAGCAGACATCAAGCTTTTCCTGATGTGGTGCGGTTGGCTCTCTCTGCCACGGAGTTTTGCTGTGGGGTATAAGGTGCTGTGACTTGAACATTGATGCCCTTGTTGCTGAGAAACAACAGGAATTCTTTAGAATTGAATTTGCCCCCTCCATCAAAGATGACTGTCTTGATGGTAGTGGTGTGATGATTTGTAACTTTGTTGTAGTATTTCATGACAAAGCGGAAAGCTTGGGATTTAGAAGACAGGATGTAGACATGACAAAAATGAGTAAAATGATTGGTCATTTTAAAGTAGTAATTGTTACCACCGATCAAGGAGGAAGAGATTTTCCTGCTGAGATCCATGGAGATGAATTCCAGCGGCTTTTTAGCTTGTGGTAAGGATCCCGGAAACGGCAGTCAATGGGATGTGGATAGCGCGCATGATTTGCATGCAAGAGACTTGAGGATAGCTGATGGAAACATCTTCTTTAAAGCTTTGGAGCTGGGGTGACCGGCGGCTCTGTGAAGAAGTTTGGTATCAACTACTGACATCCGTTTTGCTGATGGAACGGAAGGTGATGGAGACTGACCTTGAGGGGCTGATCCCAATTGAACATTGCAACATCCACCAACGATTTTGGCGGACAGTTCTACAGCGCTGTCCTTGCCCATGTCAAAGGTGCTGCGACCTGTGCGGACTACGTCGCATCCTCTCTCAAACAGTCTGCCCAAGCTGATGAGAGTCCCCGCTAGGTCGGGGACGTGGAGGGCTTTGAGAGTCAATGTTGAATTGTCTTCTGTCTGTAGGTGGACTAAGCCTTCACCCGGGGAGGCTAGGCTGCTGCCATCGGCTAATTTGATAGAAGTTGTTTTGTTGCAATAGTCGGCAAAACAGCTCTTGTCGCTGAACATGTGGTGGCTTGCTCCACTGTCCAGGAAGCAGCATTCTCGGAATGCGTTGGCGGAGAGCGCTCGACGGAAACCAGAAACATTGCTTGCAACCATGCACTTGCAATTGTCGTTGGAGTCAGAGTCAGGATGGGAGTTTGTGTCAACTTTATCTTTTGGTTTGGTTGCTAGTTTCATGCGGCACTTGCTTTTGGTGTGGCCGGTGGTCTTTGACAGCTATTTCTATGAGATGTTGGTCCAAAATGGCCCAAATCACTATGAATGTGCTGATAGAACAGTTTAAAGGACTATTACTAGTCCTACCCCAATAGAATATTGGGTTAGTTCTGCACTCCTGTTACGCCAAAAGTTGATATAAAACAGTTTGGGTAGGAGAACAACTATAAATAGTTGTTATTTTGAAGCTATAAAGCAACAAAAAGGGATAATAGTAGGAAAGCACGTGACAGAATGGCTGCAGGCAGAGGTGGTGGTCTTTCAGCTACTATTTTTAAGGAGGATTTAGGCGCAGTAATTGGGGATAATAATGCAAGCTAAAAGCTCCAGTGGTAAAGGATTTAGATAGAGGAACACTACTCTAAAAGTAGGAGGAGAATACTCACTTATACTGAGTTTATAACTAAGTATGTGGGTGAATAGGATGAGGAATCCATCTTTGGGCGTCAGAGGCCTTCCTTTTAAGGCCTAGAGGTTTCTTTGGGCGCCATGAGGAGCCTCTGGGAGTTTAAACAAGCCAGGGAATGAACACAAACTTCTACGTGAAGATTTGTGGTCAATTCTATGGATGTGAAAATTTATTATCCTGTCCCCATGACATCATGAGTATATTTATGAACCATTTACTCATGAAGCCACACTAATAAGGATAATGAATTGAAGAATTTACCCACACTTTCATGGGAAAGGGTAATTCTATTTCTACAATAAGGGAATATCTAATAAGTAGTATATTTCCCATAGAAATAAATTCTCAGTCAAGGAAGACTAGGTTTGTGTTGTTTCACAACCTTGTTTATGTTCTTTCTCTGCGCCAAAAATATGCTTATACTATGTATTAGCATGTTAAATATTTTACATTTTAATGTTTTGTAGTAGTTCCTCCGTGGTACTTTGAGAATGGCCAAAGTACCATAAGGAGTAATAATTCAGGGGTACTCTCAGTGGGTAACCCTACATAAATTTACATCAGAAATCCATTTCTGCAATAATATTCAAGGATTTATTAATATTACAGAAGATATAAGTGAGTTGAATATAAAATAGCAGTCCTTTGGATACTTTGAAGTATCTCTAGGGCTGACAGTCTTGGGATTGTGCCAACCCGCGGAGCATCTGGGGTAGTCTTTTTTGGCGTTGGACTTCGATGGCTGGGTTTTAGCCTTGAGGTTGGCTTCTTGTTTGATGACGGCAGGTGTGGTGCTTGGCGCAGCTGCTTCGCGCTTTTTGCTTTCAAGACATTCTCTGATGATGGTAATCTTGAGAGGACGTTTCTGGTAGAGGATTTCCTTGGCCGCGGCAAATTTTGCCGGAAGTTTAGCTAGGATTGCCTTGCAGAGGAGTGATTCTTTGATGTTGGCTTTCTCGGGTTCTTCCACAACAAGGCCAACGGCGGCCATGCCACTCAACCTGGCGTCAAGTTTGTCAAGGAAGGTGCCAACGGAATTTTTGTAGGTGAGTGCTAAGAATTCCTGGTACACTATCAATTGGTTCTGGACGGAGCTGGACTTGTTAGCCTATGAGAGCTGTCCAGATGGCGTACGGGTCTTCTTGGTTATCTTTGTTGATGAAACATTGGTGATTTGTTTCGTCGATACATTGATAGAGGATTCCGCAGACCTTGATCTTTTTGTCTTCCCAATCAGCTAGCGCAGCGGCGTCGGCAGGAGGATTGGGATTGTTGAGGAATTTATAGTATCCATGCTGCATGCAGTAGCCTTGGACCCTGATTTTCCAAGATGTGAAGTTGGAGGAGGTTAAAACTGGGAGGTTTTTGCCGTCCAACATCGTACAAGCAACGAGATGAAACAATGAGTGGAATCAAGAGGAGCGCGGGCTCATAACCTGATGGGCAAGCAAAGTAGGTGGGAAACCTGAAGAAAACAATCTTTGAACAGCGGGAGGCTGTGAGTGAATACATGAGCAGTCGTGAGACTGGAAAAGAGATGCAAGCACACCTTTGAACAGCAGGAAGCTGTGAGTGAATACACAAGCAGTCGTGAGACTGGAAAAGAGACGCAAGCACACCTAGAACTGTGAAAGGATCAAGTGTGGTTGAGTTTGGAATTGAGAAGGATGATGATGAGAAACTGAAACGGTGAAGGAAATGAGAATGAAATGAAACACAGGAGTGAAGCAGACCTTTGAACAGCAGGAGGCTGTGAGTGAATACACAAGCAGTTGTGAGACTGGAAAAGAGACGCGAGCACACCTGAAGAAAACAACTTGAAGCTGTGGGTGAGAAATGTGATAAAAGGAACAGAGAATGAGATGAGGTGGTAGGCATACCTAGAGCCGTGAAAGGATTGAGTGTGGTTGAGGTTTGGAATTGAGAAGGATGATAAGAAACGGAAACAACGGAACTGAGGATGAAATACAACTGGGAGTGGATTACATAATCAGAGAGTAAGGTTTGCGAGTATCATCTTTATAAGTTCAAACCTAACCGGTTCACGTGTTGGTATGCCGCAATGAGAGCGACTGAGTTTAAGTTAAGCTCAATAATATTTGCCCTCTAATGAAGCCTGTACATTAACATACAGAACTGCCTGTGTGACTCGTCGTGAAGGGTTGCACCCCACAAAGATATTGTGAGAATTGCTAGCCTAAAGTCACTCATCAGCCCAGCCTAATTGTGATCATCATTGCTTCACAAAGCCTAACTTTCTCAGACTTGGTTGTTCACTCATTAAAAATTGGGCCAATTAGGCTGCAAGCTGATGTATCAAAGAATACTGCAGGAACAAGATCCAGTCAACTCAGAAAGACAAGGGGTGACCAATGCTGATGAAACCACAGAAGAGTTTTGCTTGGACATCAGATGCTTGGGAAAACTCGCCTTGCGTCCGCAATGCCTTGTTGTGTCCGCGACTCCGAGGCCGCTGTATAAGATCCTTGAAGTTAACCAATGTGAGATTGATCCCAACCCTTGATGTGACCGCAAATACTCCTAACCAATAAGCTGTGTTGGCATCCCTGGCCGATCACTCCTGATACTGATAGTTCTGAGGTCCTCCAAGAGCCTCCAAGCCACATTGTTAGCTTCACTGCGGGGGCCTCAGCGTTGATCATTTCAAGTTATATTGTGGGGCGGTTTCAGCCTGCCAGGTGACTGAAACTCGCTCGGAAAACAGGGGTCACACCTAACTTATCATCTGGGCGCCAGTGGCTTTGATGAGCTAGGGTGATGCCAAGTAATCTGCTTGGCTGGAGGAGCCTGACGGGAGCTGCGCGGTGGCGAGATGTCGTGGAGATGCTGCCATTTTTTGAAACGGCGCCTTGATCTCTTACAAGGGCATAGCCCCCAATTTTGGGGTCTGATGGAAGTTATAACACTGCCAGAAAAGTTGGCTCGGATGGCTGCATCCAAGTTTTTGTCGGATGCGGCCATCCGATTCAAACTCGGGCGCGCGCGCCACCAAGTGAATTGCTGACCCATTCAAACTCAGCGGCCCGGGCGTTTGGCCACTGAGTTTGAATCGGTCAGCGATTCACTCGGTGGCGCGCGCCCAAGTTTGAATCGGATGGCCGCATCCGATAAAAACTCGGATGCAGCCATCCGAGCCAGATTTTCTGGCAGCATAATTCCAGGGGGGGTGCAATGCTGAATCCAAATCTCTCTTTTTTTTTTCTTTTTTTTTTCTTTTTTTTTTTTCTTTTTTTTTTTTTTTTTTTTTTTTTTTTTTTTTTTTTTTTTTTTTTTTTTTTTTTTTTTTTTTTTTTTTTTTTTTTTTTTTTTTTTTTTTTTTTCTTTTTTTTCTTTTTTTTCTTTTTTTTTTTTTTTTTTTTTTTCTTTTTTTTTCTTTTTTTTTTCTTTTTTTTTCTTTTTTTTTCTTTTTTTTTCTTTTTTTTTTCTTTTTTTTTCTTTTTTTTTCTTTTTTTTCTTTTTTTTTCTTTTTTTTTTCTTTTTTTTTTCTTTTTTTTTCTTTTTTTTTTCTTTTTTTTTTCTTTTTTTTTTCTTTTTTTTTTCTTTTTTTTTTTTTTTTTTTTTTTTTTTTTTTTTTTTTTTTCTTTTTTTTTTTTTTTTTTTTCTTTTTTTTTCTTTTTTTTTTTTTTTTTTTTTTTTTTCTTTTTTTTTCTTTTTTTTTTCTTTTTTTTTTCTTTTTTTTTTCTTTTTTTTCTTTTTTTTTATTTCTTTTTGTTTTCTTTTTTTCATTTTTTCATTTTTTTTTCTATGGTTGATTGAGGTGTGTATGCACCAGTATGCACCTCAACAGCCTGTCCATCAAGGTTTTGTAGTTGTACACACCTCAATGACGGCTAGTCCATTGAGGTGTGTACCGCCTTGATGGACCGGCCGTCATTGAGGTGGTACACACCTTGAAAGGCCTGTCCATTGAGGTGGGACAGGCCAGGAAAGGCCATCGAGGTGTGTACAACAAAAAAAAGGACAGGTGTGACGACACCTGTCCCAATAAAAGAAAGCGGCCGACGCCGGACCGTTACAGTGCATTGAACTGATGCACTGCGGTCAAGGTTGGACCGTTAAAGCGCATGAATGGGGCCAATACAAACCTTGCAGGGTTTGTTTGGCCCCCAGAGGCTATTTTCTTTTATATAAAGTAGATAAAGTAGATTCTGGATCCCCTGCCATCCTTCCCCACAATAGTTTCTGTTTAACGCTGCTGTATTGACCCAGTGAGCCATAAACGCAAATATATAAGCAATTCCCTGACTGCGTCTTCCACAACATCATCAGAGATTTTAGCTTCTGTATCATCATCAGCGATTTTACGAAGACCCTCCCTTTTTCTGGCCATGCCTCGCAAATTGCTCCTTATGTGGGTGTTGATCTCAATTCAAGCCATCTGCAACACGACTTGACATACTCTAAAGGAAGCTATTGAGACAGGCGAAGTGAGAAGAGGTGGTCCCAAATCCTCGGGTACATAGTGATTTGGGAAATTCTGCCTCCAATGTTTGCTTGTACTCATTTTCTCTTTGACGTCCAACCCCTAAAATAGCAGAAGTGATACCAAATGCAATGAGAGTTTCCAAAGGTCTCAAAACTTTGCAGCAGGATCCCATAACTCACAAATCTCTATTGAACGCGGCATCAAATGGAGATGCCAAAGGAGGCCCTCCAGCTCCTGAAAAGCGTCAGTTTTTTTCTAAGAAGAGTTTTTGGAACTCAGAACTGGACAAACCATGCAGCTAAGTCAGTTCCCTTCTTGATGTCAGATGTATCAATCATTGGGAGTACTAATACTACCGCTGACAGTCAGAGTAAGGATTTTTAGCATGGCCGGGGTAAGAAAGTGAGCTAAGACAAGATCCTTTTACATTTACAGAGAAGATAGAACAGCTCCAACAGGATTCTAGACAGCTTTCAATCTTCAAGAAAACGCTGGAGAGGCAGTTTGAATTGTTGGGAAAGACTGACCAGAGAAAATATGGCATAAAGCTGAAAATGGCAAGGGATACAGTTGATGAATCTCATAAGGATCTTGCGAAATTGCAAAGATTGAGGTCCTTGAAGGTTCATTCTCTTGATCCAAAGCATTTGGGTGATGAATCAGTCAGGATTCTATTCTCCAATCAAGAAATAAGCAAATTCAAGCATTTCCCGGATGTGTTGAATATCTTTGATGCAGAATGGAATGCATTGATGGAATCATTCATACAAAATCTTAAGAAGCTGATTACTGATTACAATTTTCTATTTAAAGATGGTGGTCTAAATCCCAAGAAAGACTTTAATACCTTGATTGCTTGGCATTACGTTTTCAAATCATTGGGTTTTTTAGTTTAGAATGGATTTATTAGTCAGAAACACTACAGAAGCATATTCCAAGACAAAAAATTGGTGAATGAAGTGATCTACTTCATTTATAAGCTGTCCTACACCAAATATCATGATGACAGATACTTTAAACTGGTGAGTTATTTGCAGCCATTTACTGAAAGTTTTTTCTGGCCAGATTATTTTTCAGGCAAGTCATTTCTCTTTCCCTCTTGAACTTCTTTAAGATTGAAAAAGTTGCTTCATTTCAATTCTTGAACATTTGAGAAATGGATTTCTAATTATTTTTATCATGTGAAACAGACTTGGGAAAACAAGAAGAGGAGAGGATAAACTTGGTATACCTTTTAGACAGCATGGAAAAGTGTTTTGCAACATTTCAAGACTAGGAAATTTCCAATTAATTAGTATCTGAATCCTACTTAAGCAAACTCAAGAATTTTCATCCAATAGAAAACCATCCAAATATTTCTGCAAATGCAGATGCGGGAATTGGACATTCAACTCTGCTGGATCCAATGGGATTCAAAGAAGAACTTGAGAAACTAATTATCCTCATTCAGAAAAATCCTGAAATGCAATCTTGTGCTTATCAACTTCGCAAGAGAGACCACATCAGGATCTTAATGTGTTATCTCCTAGGATATATTGTCTTGATAATGAGAGAGTCTGGAGCAGAGCACACAAGGCTGTGGTGAGTGTGAGGATTGTGAAGGATAGTATTACTTAAGAGAACATGAGAAAGAAATAGAGTCTTACCTGGAGCAGAGCACACAAGGCTGTGGTGAGTGTGAGGATTGTGAAGGATGAAGAAGAATCCCTAACACAATCCTTGCTCCAGATAGAGAAAGGAGAAAATGTCACAGAATGTGAAACTCTAGATACAGGTGAACAGAAAAGAACATAATGATGTAGCTATACGTCAACACCCCCCCCCTTGCTGTGAAACGTCTAGATCAACCCTAAGTATGACCAATGTATTTCTAAGAGTATTTGTGACAGCGGCTTCATCAAGACCCTAAGTATGACCAATGTATTTCTAAGAGTATTTGTGACAGCGGCTTCGTCAAGATATCCGCTAGCATGTTGTGCGTCAATACATGTAAAATGATGAACTTGTTATTCTTGACGCACTCGCAAACAAAGTGAAATCGCGCGTGAATGTGTTTGGTTTGGGAATGGTGTTGCGGATTTTTTGCCAGCGCTTCTGCCCCGGTGTTGTCGACGTGAAGAGGTATTGGCTGTTTTGGTCTGAGATGAAGTTCTGCAAGTGGTCAACGTAACCAAAGACCCTCCTTACAAGAGTCAGAGATACCTTTGTACTCGGCTTTGGTGCTTGAAAGTGAAACCGTAGCCTGCTTCTTTGTCTTCCAAGAGATAGCACCCTTGCCTAATCAATAGACATATCCAGAAGTAGATCTTCTTTCTTCCCTGTCCTCAGCCTAATCTGAGTCTGAGTACCCTGACACGGTAAGATCCCCTCCAAGCTTTAGTTCAAGCGTTTTGGTCAAAATAACATAGCGCAAGACGCGAATTGCAGTGTGCCAGTGAGAATTAGATGGGTTTCTAAGAAATTGTGATAAGCGATTAACCACAAAAGCAATGTCAGGCCGGGTGCATTGAGCTAGCCACAACAGGCTACCAATGAGTTGAGGATACAGCCCACTAGATTGACCTTTGCCGCCTTGCCGCTGTTTGAGATCTTTGAACGTATCATCAGATGGAGAAGTAACAGAGATTTGATCACCAGGTAAGAAACGATCTTTGACATTTTCAATATAATGGGATTGGTTAAGAAAGACCAGTCTGTTGCTGAAGTTACGGGTTATTTTAAGTGACAGGAAGTGCGTGAGTTCCTTGTCAGCACCAATTTTGAAGCGTTCGCTGAGAGAAGAGATTGTCAAAGTGTCAGCCTCTGTGATGCCAAGGGCTAATACCTTTTAGCTACACAAGGTGATAAGAGTGCAAAATAAGGGTAAAGTGGGGTAATTTCACGTAGAAAAGTAGTAAAGAAGAGATAAAAAGAATATAATTCTTTTTATAGAGGGGCCTGCTGGTGCAGGGGTGTTTGTAGGTGCCCTCTAAATCAGAGATCTGCAAAGCAGGGTGGTATCTGATTAAGCAAACAATGGGTTTCTGTGTAACAGAAGGTGGTACCAAAGTGCTTTTCCAATTAAGGAACCAGATAGGGACAGAAGGATGAAAGAAGTACTCACTATTGCTTCTTTCAAGCCAAAAAGCCACGTAGGGGGGTGAAGTAGAGCTGCTGGGTAGACTGAAGGGTTTCTGCGCAGGATCTGGACACGTAGGATGGTTGATTTAAAGAGAACACCACGGATAAAACAGGCAAAACAGGGCAGAGTAACTGAAATAAGGACAGGACACAGCGTAACTGATTGACTGTAATAATAATTGATGATGATGAACAGCTTTTGGCGTAGGAAGAGGGCTCTATATATACTAATTTCACTCATAGTGGAGGACCTTTTTGCCTGTGTGCGTGTAGTAACTGGTTTTCAGCGCAATGTGGCCAATTTGGGAGATTGGCACTAACAAGGCTCATCCCAATGACACTGCTGGTCATTAATTCAGCGTCACAAGTACTTTCCATGACCTTAATAAATTATTTAGTCATTGTAACTAAGGTACATAGCAACACTGACGTGTGACTGTATCTGAAATGGGCCACAAATGACGCAAATGGGCCATAAATGGCTAAGGCCAATCATTAAAGGCCACGCTGGCTATGTTACTCTTATGTATTCAAGGTTTTTATTAATAAAACCTTGTAAATAAACCACGTAGAATCTACTTTTACCCTAGTTACACTTGTACATATGTGGTAACTAGGGGATTAGCTATTTCCACGCATTTGGCCAATTTCCAATTGGATTATATAATCCACGCGCGGGGTTGGAGGTTTAAACCCCAATTGGGCCTAACTCCTAAACTATACACAACACCTCAATTATAAGTCCATAATTAGTCATTTCACATATAGTATGCATATAAAGCAAGTACATACGTGTGTAATGTCCGTGTGACATATGTTTGGGGCCCATTCTTACGGGTAATTGGTTCAAGGTGAAGGAGTAGGAATTTAGGGGTACTTCCAGTGAGGGACCCTACATTAATTTGCATGAGGATTCAGAATATGACATAATATTCTAAGTTATCCTCAAGGTTTAGAATTTATTTAGTATTTTTGTAAAAAGTAGTTATTATTTTAATTTATTACTTATTTTTATGGTGCCAGGACTTTGCTAAGCTTATTGGATAAAAATAAGTAAACTGAGTTTTTTGTACATTCTTATTCATATAAATGGGTCTTAATATTGTAGTAATAATGTCTCTATTTATGTTACCTTTGTCAGGTTGGCTCTGTCATAGTAGCAAGCTGACACGAAGAGACCCAAATGGCATTGCCAATGACCAACAGGTCATCCATGTGAACAGAAATTGCCCCAACAAGCTTATTGTTGACAATTTTGTAATAGAGAGTCGGGTTTTAGTCAGAGTAGCTTAACCCGAGTTTGATAAGAGCGTCGTGTAATTCTATATTCCACTGAAGAGGAGCTTGTTTTAGCCCATAAAGCAACCTCTTCACTTTTCAGACATAATCCGGGTGGTGCTGATCCTCAAATCCCGGCGGCTGTTCCATAAATATTGGCTGGTCTAGGTGACCATTTAGGAAGGCTGTTTTAAAGTCAATCTGTCTGCCCGCCCAATTTTTAACCGCCATCAGACTGAACAACACTTGTAGCATTTCCAACCGGATAGCCGGAGAGAACACTTTGTCTTAATCCACACTGTGAATCTGAGAATATCCCATCGCTACTAGCCACCCTTTTAGCTTTTGAATAGAATGATCGGAATTCCTCTTGACTTTAAAGACCAATTTCGACTTGATTATCTTCCGTTTTGCCGGTCGAGGTACTAGATTCCAGGTCTCCATACCCGTAAGCAAAGCAAATTCATCATCTGCGGCTTTCAGCCACCAAGATTTGTTGGGCAACTTGAGTAGCTGTTTCCACATCTTAGGTGCCTCCATTTTGTCTGCTTCTCCACACACAACTGCTTGTCTTGCCCAATTGTCATAACGATCAGGAATTTTTTGCAACCGGGTAAGATGGTGTTTGTTTGGCACCGCAGAGCTAGGACCAGAGGAGGTAAGAGTATGAATCGAAGGTAGTGAAGAAGGAGCTGCACTGCCGGCATTAACCGGTCAAACACGGCATTTTGAGCAGTGCTCAAACAGCCGTCTTCAACCGGTGGTCGGACGGGAACTGTCCGACCAAAGCAAGAGCCAACTGGTCAGATAGATTTGTCTGACCGGTCCCGGCTGGTCCTCTGCGACCGGTCCCAGGAACTGATCGGACAGGCCTGTCCGACCCGCCGGCAGGTGCTTTGGTCGGACAGTGCCTGTCCAACCACCGGTCAAACACAGCTGTTCGAGCACTGCTTGAACTGCCGTGTTTGACCGGTTAATGCTGGCAGTGCTGAGCCCGGCCGTTGAAGTTGCAGATTAGCAGGAGTATCATTAGGCTTTGGGTGTTGAGGAACCAGAGAAGAGATAAAAGGGGAATCTGGTGCATGGATAGAAGCTTGCAGCCTTCTATCACTTGGAGTCAAATCAAATGTGAAAGTGTTCAACAACGGTTGGGGCATTGTCAATGGAAAAGGTAGAGGACAAGAATTGGTTGCAGGCACGGGCACCGGAAGGAACGGAATATCAGGTATTGGTTGAAGAACCGGTGTGGAATCCGGCCACGGTAATTCAACTAGTATTGGCTGTAGTTCAGTACTAGGAGATATTAGAGAACCGTAAGGAAATGTTGAATGATCAAAAATTACATTGCGAGATTTGATGACAACCTTACGTTCCACATCCCATAGACTAAAACCGTTGCCGTCCGACAGGTAAGATAGAAGTATTGAAAGTCTTGCTTTTGGATCCAACTTAGCTTGATTGGCTTCTGGTACTTTATACCAGGCTAAACATCCAAAAGGATGAAGAGATTCTATTGTTGGTGAAGATATGTTTAGAATAGAGTTAGGAGATTTGAATCCCAGAGGCATGTTCATGGGAAAGCTGTTGAAAGCATGCATGACATGTCTTAAAGCATCAGCCCAAAAAGTTTTTGGTAGCTTTGCATTGAAGAGAGCACATTGCACCAGGTTATTCAGTGTTTGATTAGTTCGTTCAGCTACTCCGTTAGACTGAGGAGAATGAGGGGGACCAGGATCATGTGTTATCCCTGAGACTGAGAGATAATTTGCAAACTCCTTGGATAGATATTTGCCTCCGTTATTGGAGTGAAGAGCAACAATAGAATGTGATCCTGATTTCTCAAAAGCGGCACAAAACAACTTAAAGCACTGAAAAGTATCACTTTTTGATTTCATAAGGTAGAGCGATACAGACTTAGAACAGTCATCTAACAAAGTAGGAGTAACCTTCTCAAGACTTTTGTTCAAAAGAACACACGTCTGAGTGGATGATTAATATAGTCCCAGTGTTTTTGATTGGTAAGGCAAGCAAGATTTAAAGGCTGATTGGCTCATTTTAGATTGGATACAAACTGGACATTTTTGTACTTATATCTTGTTCAGGATACTCGGTCAAATATTGTTCTGTTGGAGAAGCACCTTAAGAGGCCAAATGCCTAGGTGCAAAAGAAGATTGTGATATCCCAGAAGGGACGAGTCAAAAAATGGTCGCAACGGAGTAGGATAGGTCAAGCTAGAGGAAGAGACTGCATCAGAAGGTAAAGAACGGGGAAATGCCACGTCTTTCTCAGAATATGGAAGATAGAAGAGATTTCCTCTTCTTTAGCCCGCTCTAACCACTGTGCCTATGATAGACAAGTCAGAAGTCTTAAAGATTCAACAAGAGGATTTGTCAAAGATAACCGTCATTTCCTTGTTGCAGAGACCAGCAATCAATAGAAGCGGTTTGTGTAGTGTTGGAACCACCAGCGTTTTGACAGAGGTACCTTCCCCAAGCGGAATGATGAATCAACCCATGTGAGTAGCTTTGACAGTAGTCCTGTCTGCCAGTCAAAAAGGTGTTTTGTCCAAGGAAAGATACTCAACGTCAGAAATGAAAGGCATCATTGATACCAAGCAACCTGAATCAAGGTTAAAATCCGAATGATTCTTGGAAATTCTAGACAAAAGCGCAGTCGCTGTGGTACCCGTCGCGGCAGCCGCCGAGACTTCATAGCTGGAAGATCCGTCACTGAAGTCACCTATTTCAACAACCAACATGTGTCCTGCTTGCGCCGACAAAGATTTTTCCGGCTTTTTTGAAGAGGACTTGGTCAATGATGACAGTGCGTTTTTCTTAGCTGCCCATTCTTTTTGACGTTCAGATTTGTGTTGTTTCAACACTCTTTCTGCGTTGTTGCAGATTAATAGATTGTGTCCGGTACAGTTACAGAATTTGCAGAAAAGTTGGCTGGGATCATCAGCCAAACTTGGTTGCTTTGAGGTGGTAGGCTCAGCCCTCGCAACCACGATTGGATTATTTTCATCTCCTCGAGCTTTTCAGCGCAAAGATTTGGCTTTGAGCGCGGAGACGCTTTTGGTAGACAAGACACATTCTTTGTTCATAAGGGATGAGACGCAGTTGAGCCAGTCCGGAGGGAGAGAGATCAGAAGAGAAGAGGAATGAAGATTGTCTGCGGTAAGTGGATTAGTCAGAGTAATCAAGGCGTTCAGCTTTTCCGCCACAAGACTCTTTTCCTCGATGTGAGCGTCAACATCATTGGACAACATCTTGGATTGAATCAGCTTTCAAATCCAATACATCCGACCTCCAGAAGTAGAATCCTGATGAGCTTCGGTAAGAGCTTTCAACATGCCAAAGGCATTACCGCAGAAAGGACGAACATAGCCGTAGTTTTCTGAGGAAACGGTCCTGGTGATGACAGAACAGACAGTGATGTTGTCCCGCGTCCAGGTGTCTGGTCAGGCAGAGGCTTCAATCAACGTGATGACATAGACCATGTCAGTTGCCTGAAGAAATTGATTGAGAACAAATTCCCAATCAAGGTAGTTTGAATTGGGTCCAGGGGCTTTCAAAGATTTGATGCCCGAGAGACAAAGAGAGGCTTGCAATGCGGAATTGGATGAAGATTTAGTAGCTGGATAGATATTGGGAAGCTTGGTACCCAAAATCTTGACCTTGTTGTTGGTCATGGTGGTTGATCCTTTGAGTGATGATAACAATCAGGTGATAAATCACCGCACCCTATGTTTAATGTGTGGGGTTGTTTGCTCAGAACGCAGTTTAGCACAATGGGCTCATAACCTCTTGATAATGAGAGAGTCTGGAGCAGAGCACACGAGGCTGTGGTGAGTGTGAGGATCGTGAAGGATAGTATTACTTAAGAGAACATGAGAAAGGAATAGAGTCTTACCTGGAGCAGAGCACACAAGGCTGTGGTGAGTGTGAGGATTGTGAAGAATGAAAAAGAATCCCTAACACAATCTTCGCTCCAGATAGAGAAAGGAGAACATGTCACAGAATGTGATACTCTAGATACAGGTGAACAGAAAAGAACATAATGATGTAGCTATACGTCAACATATTGAACAAGAGTTATACCCTGGGATCAGAAAACAGCTGTAAGTTAATTTTCAGTTTTTTTGTTTTTAAAGATTTAAAAAAAGCGCTGAATGATTGCAACATGCTTTCATTAGGGTTCATTTGATGTTATTTTTGCAAGAAAAGGACCCAACATTGCCAACATCCCAATCAGAGCATGTAATAGAACTGGTTTTTCTTTCCATCAGATTTGATCAACTGTTACATCCATCTTCATATCATATGAACAGCCTCAACCTTGACCCAGAGATAGATATGAAAGAGGCAAGAAGTAAAAACATACCAAATATGCAGATCAAAAGGGACAAAGAAATCCAAGATGTCTTGCAAAAATTCACTGAAATTCATGGCAGGATTGTGCCAACTGAATCTAGATCAGGCTTCAGTTTTTCACAGGAAAGTCAAGCTCTGATTGATGAAACTTTGATTAATGGGAAAAACATTTTAGAACAAAAATGATTTTCCTTTGATTACAGAAAATCTTGAAATTTTCATGTGGAATTAAATTCCTTCTTGTGCTATGTCTATTTTTTTCTGCTTTCATTTTCTTATTCAAAGGGTGAATTTCTTTTTGACTAGAAGTTAGATCATACAGCCAATCCCACAAACGTTGCGGGTGCCCGGACCAAGTTTTTCAAATAATAATTGCGCCACACAGCCTGTACGGCAGGATTTACAGTGCCCGGAAATAAATTCTCATTAATACAAAAAAAAATAACTTGAAAACGAGAAAAGCTACGGATACATTTTTTTGGCTAGGGGTAGATACTGGGCTTGCGCAAATGATTGCGGAGACAGAATTGAAAAAAAATGAGAGAGTTTTTTATTTTATTTTATTTTTATCATTGGCAAGGAAAAAAATCCTATGAATTTGAGAAAAAAAATACGCAAAAATAAGCAGGGTGTAGCTGAGGAGTTGGGGAGAATGATTGTGAGAAAAAAAAGAGAAAAATAAAAGTGGAAAATAAAAAAAAATTACATTTTCACCATTGGGTGGGGCCTCCGCAAGCTTTGATCACAGCCTTCATTCGCTTGGGCATTGAGGCAAGGATGTTGACTAAGGTTTGCTGTGGGAAGTTGCTCCACGCTTGCTTGAGTGCTTCGTGCATCTCATCGACAGATTTCGGACGGTAGTGCTCCTGGATGTTGGTCTTCAGGACCTTCCAAACATTTTCAATGGGGTTGAGGTCCGGGGATTGAGGTGGCCAGTTGGGGATCTTATCAATTTTTGATTCGGCGAGGAAAGCCGCTGAGAGCTTGGCTTTATGGACTGGAGCGCCGTCTTCCATCAGAACAAGACGCCGGGAGTGATTGGGGTCGTGCTCTTGTAAAAAGGGGACCAGGCTGGGTTTGTAGACTTCTTCAATGAAGTCGGCGGCTTTTTGGGACTTTGGAGGGATAAAAACTAGGGGGGCCTTGGTTGTGCCAAAGAATGCACCCCAGACCATTGTTGTGGTGCAACCACTCTTGAAGGTTGGCTCCAAGCAGTCTAGGTCGTACTTCTGCTCCTTGGTTCTCCAAACGCGGACGACCTGCGAGTTTTTCCCTATCTCGAACGACGATTCGTCCGACCAAATCACTCGCTTCCAGTCTGTGATTGTCCAGTTGAGGTGTTCCTGCGCAAATTTGATTTGCTTTTCTTTCTGGACATCGTTGACGTTGGGTTTCTCAACCGCCACACGGTTGTTGAATCCAAGTTCATGGATTCGTTTTCAAAGGGTTCGGGTGGTAACCTGAGTTGGAACAATCTCACTGATCTCGCTCAGTTTGGCCTTGCAATTGGTTTCAAGGGCTGACTTGATCTGTTGCAAGTCACGGTCAGTTGTCTTGCGCGGTCGGCCGGATCGTTTCTTTGTTTCAACGGTACCGGTGTTGCACTTCTTCTTCAAGATTGAATCAACAGTTGATTGTGGAAGGTGAGAGAGTCGTGTGACCGCCAATACCAAAGATTCACTAGCCGCCATTCCAACAACCTCGGCTCTCTTCTCTGTTGTCAGGTGTTGTTTGCCCTTGTTGCGAGCCATCCTAGAGCATCAAAACCCACACAAATCACATTGTCAGTGGGATCAATCTAGAGTGAAGGGAATATAATATGAAGAGAGAAAGAAAAAAAAATGTTACCTGAACTAATAATGTAAGGAAAACAGCTCAATTGCCGAGCCGTGATTGAGGAAGAGGTTGAGTCGTGATGAGTTACGAGGAATACGGCAGGGCTGAGTAAACCCGAAAAACCCGCGCGGGCCCAAAAGTGAAAATGTCACGAAAACTTACTTCCGGGCACTGTACTGGCTGAGGGAGTCGACCGTCTCCCCACACAGGCTCCGCAATTGCCTGCGGGTGAGAGCAACAACGCCCCTGCTGCACGGTCTAGCAGTAACTTTGCAAGAGGATTGCAATGGTGCTGGTCCCATCCTTCCAGTCCCAAAAACCAAAAAGATATCTTTTTGGGACTGGGGTGCTGTGTTTCATACAGACCTGTATGGTCCAGTGAAAATGTGGCGCAAAAAGAAAAAAAGGAAAATTTCTGGGCCGGGGGTGCCCCCCGACTTTGCAAAGTTTTTGGGATTGGCTGTATTGAGTATTGAAATTCTATTATCAGATCTTGCTGGTTCTTCTCTTGTTCCCCAATCTCTTCCTCACCTCCTTTTCCTCTTCATCTCACTCTTGACACATGAGATCAACAGGATGTAAAATTTCACCATATCATAAATGCTCTCTGATAATCTGTCTTGTCTTCCAATTACCTGTCATTCCTATTCATCGTCATGATTTGATTCATTCCATGTTCCCAACCTAGATTGATCACTTACACCCATGTACAACAGTCACTCTTTTTGACACAGTAAAGTCTGGAACACAAAGCACTGTGCCAAAGATTTTTTTGGAGAGTGACTGTGGTCTATGTACATATGTATTTACATAGAAAATGGAAAGAAAAAGGCATGTATTAACTTCTGACCCCCCTTTTTTCCGCCCTGATGTTCCAGTCTTTTCAGCCCTGATGGATGAGTCCCACTGCAGAATGAATAAAAATCCTTATCCCCTCTCTTCTCGTTCTATTAAATGTTGTGCCCCCAAGCTGAAGCTTCAGGATGGATATTGAACAACTAGAGTTTGAAGAAAGAACTGGTGACTAGCTTCCATCTTTCTGAGCTATGTATTGCCTCCAAGTTCTCCCCGAAAAAAAAAGAAATGATCTACTGGCTGTGTGAGCGGACTGCGTCGCATGTTCTCCTTTTTAAGTTATCACACCTTCCGAGCTTGCACTATGCGCATGACATATGCCAGCAAGTGCCTGGGGTGGTGTTGTTGCACTTGGTGTCTGACTCAGAGTGTTATCTATGTATGCCACTAGCAAAAGCGTCTCTTCTCTGAGAGGCATCATCTTCTGGTGGGGGCTGGCCAACCTGCTGCAACTAGAACGGCCGTAAACCCCTTCCTCATCTTGTCAAAACGTCAAAACAATCCTGGCCTGATTTAGACTCAGGACGTGTAAGGATCGATGCAGACAATGCCACGAGGCGTGTTTCTGGTTACCCCCAAAAAAACACACGAAAAAAAAAAACAGTTGAATGCATGCCACAGGAAATTTATGATACAAGGCCGGGATAACCGTGCCCGATTCACACACATACACACACGCCCAACCACGTCTGTTTTTCTTTTTAAGGTTTTAAATCACACCAGTCGACTTTGGCTGCCGCGCCGTACTTGTTCTCGAGCCACTCGTTGGCGAGCTTGAAGTGGTTGTTTCCCAGGAAGCCACGATGGGCGGAGAGAGGGGACGGATGGGCGGACTTGAGGATGAGATGTTTGGACTTGTTTGTTGAGACGTGGAGCCAGACACATCAGTGGAGAGAAGCAGCTGATCAATAAGTGTACTTGACAGTCGCGAAAAAGAAACTGCAGCCATGCGATACTCACGTCAGATAAACGTGCCACACGATCCGCCGCCCATTTTCCCCAACAGAGGAACACGACGCCCTTCCCGAATCCTGGCGCGGCATATGCCGTGATCTCTCCGGCGGCCATTTTGGATGTAGCTTGAGCCTCTGTGCCCGCGGCTTCCAAGGGCTCGGCCTGCGGATTCGTTTCCGCGGGACTCGGCACTGACTGTGAGTCATCGCATTGCTTGGTGTTAGTTGATGGCGAGGGATGCGGGTCGGCAGAGGTCGGCTTGTCATCCGGGGGCTGCTTCTTCAGCTCAGGCACCGACGAAGAACCAAGTTTTGGGTCTGCAACTGAGGGTGCTGCATTTGTATCGGAAATGGAGCCAGTTGACTTTTGAGAATCCTGATCAGCTTGAGGTGGACGAGGTTCGCAAGGCGGAGCGTCTTCCGAAGCCGGATGATCCACTTTCACTCGTTTGGATGCAGGCTCATCGAGCACCTGTTCTTCTCCTTCACCCGAGTGAGGAATATCCAGAAGCCCCAGCCCACCGTACAGGTCGATCGCATCCACGACCGCGTCGGTGAATTGTTCCCAGCCCTTGTTGGAATGTGAGCCGGCGCATCCCTTCTTGACCGTCAAGGAAGTGTTGAGAAGTAGTACGCCCGAATCGGCCCACGCGCGAAGAGTGCCGTGTGGCGGGGGCTTGAAATGGGGATATTCGCGCTTCAATTCTTGGTAGATCTAGATACACGCCATGCCATGAGCCCATGTCTAGATCAGCTGGAAAGAGAAAGGGTTTTTTCCTAAAAAAAAAAAAAACAAGTATTCAGCGCTCACGTTTCGTAGGGAGCCAGGGATGGGGATGCCCTTGGGGACGGAAAAGGAGAGGCCGTGAGCTTGGCCGGGGCCGTGGTAGGGGTCCTGACCGATGATGACGACGCGTATTTTATGGAGGGGAGTAGCGCGGCTCCAATGGTAGATATTGTTGGGGGAGGGGTAGATGTGATTATTATGCGGTTGGTTGATCCCCTCGGCGATCAAGAAGCGCTTCAGGTCGAGGAAATACTGCTGGGTCAGTTGAGCGCGCAGGACGTGTAAGTAAGACGCGCCCAGGCCGTGGTCCGGGTCCAGCTCTAGCGCCAGAAGCTCCTTGAACTCCACCGACAGCGTGTCTCGGTAGCTCGCCGCATCGACGGGCTGCAGCTTCTGGTACGCAATCCGGGCCAGGCGTCCGGCCGTCATGAGCGTCCGAACAGTCAATGTCTTGCCGCCCTTGCTTTTGGCACCAAGTGCCGTTGTCCTGCTAGATGACCTGATGTATGCACATTTTAGGCTCGCATGGTGAAACTGCGTGCGTACATAGACGCAACGAATACGCCCCAGTGGAACATTTCAAAGCAACAAACTTGCTCACGCGTTAGTGGACGAAGCCTTGTTGCTGGCGGCGGCTGCAAACGCAGGATCCTTGGCGCCGAACATCTGTGCGATCGAGCGTTGCCGTTTATCCGGCTTGGGAGCGGCGGCTGGAGCCATGGTGGAAAGCGCCGGCGATAATCGTTACACTGACACTGACACACTGACACTGACACTGACTCTGAGTCGTCGGCTCGGATCCCGGCGCAGCATTGGCGAGGCCGACGCAGTGATGATTTTAGGGGTCCCACGGGGCACCCCCGTGGGGAGACGGTGACATCATAGTGGAAGACTTCCCGTCGACTCTGTAGCCCCCTACAGAGTCAGATTTGAAATTTGTAAACTTAGATTTACAGCCCCCTGTAAAGGTGCTTTCCCGTGGATTCTGGCCACCAAAATTTAGTCGGCTTTGCCAAATAGCTGCAGATTCCACAACAACAAACATCCTGCGTATACCCCTCCCACCTCCCTGATTGTTTTCTTCATTCCCCTGCAAGTCACCAACTTTCCCATCCACTTAAATCTCAGAAGGTAAGAGGGATCCTCTTGAAACTATCACCCACCTCTCCAAAAGCTAACTCTTATCTCTTTATTTTTCCTAGCATGTGACTTCCAGCGAATTGTTGTTGGATTCCAGAGGGCACAAGGAAAGCCCGAGGAACCCGGCACGCCCGCACTGGTGGAGTGGTACTTGGCCACACAGCAATCACTCTGCCGCCGCTCTCGCAGCTGACGCAACACCTACAGGCCAGGAGGCCTTTACAGTCAACCCAGGGCCGCCCATGCTTTTCGAGGCCAGTTCACGACAGGCGTGGCTGCATTTGCTGGTGTTGCCAGCGCCCTATATTCTGCTTGGGGTCCCGCGGGGCAGGCTGGCCAAGCCGCGGAGGGTGCTATCTGTGCACTCGTTGGCGCCCGACTCCGACACGATCCTCTTGACTAGCTCACCACGCCTGACACCTCTGCCGCTCCGGACCCGCTCTCATGCCCCCGTGACCCCATCGCCCTGCCCACCCCGCTGGACTTCCATCATTGGAGAGCCTCGCAGCCCGCGCCCCACTGGCAATCTCTTGAGCTCATGCATGCCACATCCCCTTGCAAGTCGCCCATGCCTCTCAAGGGAGTCTGTCAGCTCAAGCAGCAAATTGCTGAGCTCAAATTCACCAATGGGCGCATGGTCAGTTGGCTCGGCCAGCTTGAGCGTCGTTCCAACACTCCCATTGTTCTAACACTCCCCCAGTTCCAACTTGTTCTTAGAGTATAAGAAAACACACTGTTCTTGGCTCAAAACTCAATTTGGTTTCACCGGCATATGAGACCAACTTGAGGAATCAATTATTATCAAAAAAGGAAAGCATTTGCTTGCATTTGCGTTCAACAAGAAACAAACAGAAAAAAAACAGCTGATGAAAGAAGAGGTATTGGGGTTTGGTCACCCCGAAGTTGAACTCTGGGTTGAGCTGGAGCTTGTGGTTGAGCACCCTTCTGACCATGGCGAAAGGGGGGACGGATTTGGGATTGTTGGTGAGGAGCCTGAGGCCAATAGACTGACCGGCATTCTGCCAGTTCACGCCAAGGAGCTGGGGGTGGGTCCAGGGATGGAGTTCTTTGAGTAGGCCGGCGGCGAGCTTGAAATGAGCCATCTTGTTGGCGGACAGACAGGTGAGTCGCAATTCTGTCGAGCAGCTCCTACATGTGGTCTTAGCGGGGAGGAGAGCCGTGCGGCCAACGCGGAACCAGTCTCCCAGGGTGGCGGCATGGCCCGAGCTTGTGTCTTGGATTATCGCCAGGTTCTTCAGCGCTGCCTGCCGCACCTCCTCTCTCCTCAGGTTCAGCATCGCCTTCGCCCCGTCCCGCCCGATCTCCGAGACCGTGCTAGCCAGGAGCACCACTGGATAGGCCGCTTCCCTTGCAGGCAGCCCGAGCTCATGGAGAGAATTGCCATTGCATTTGCCGGGTGAAACCAGTATCCTTGGCGGGTCTTTCAGCACCATCTTGAACAGCGTCCAGGCCGGGTCCAATCCGCGCGTGCTGTCCAGCGTCGGGAGGTGGTGCTGGCAGACCTCTTTCAGAGTTATGTTACTCAAACTAGCAGGCTGGAGTGGGTTTATTGTCCGGCGCAGGTGGAGTGGCCATCTCAATAATTTGTGTGGTTGTATTTTGAGAGTCAAATGACGAACTGTGCCAACTTGTTTATTTAGATACCTTTGCTAGGTTGGTTGGCGACGCACGGCAGGTCATGATTTGGGAAGGGTGGCGCATTGCTGGAGAAGGGAATGTGGTGGCCGAGGAGCAGCGGGTTGAGAGACTGCAGGATGACACGGTTGAAGGAAATGATTCTCTAGCCGACTGCGTGATTGATGTGGAGGACTGGATGCTGGAAGATGGTTGTCGAAACAGAGCCATCTGGTTGTCTTGAGTGGTGAGGTTCATCAAGGGATCTTGAGGGTGAATTGTGGTTGTTGGTGGATTATCTGTAGGGTGCTTAAAACCTTGTGTAAATGAAATCTGAATTTTGAAACTTCAGATTTGGTTCTGTAGGGGGCTACAGAACCGACGGGAAGTCTTCCAGTATGTATGCTGCACTAGATCTGCAGTCTGAATCTGTAGGGTCTGCAGACGGACCAGTTTATAAATCTCAACCTCACTCTGCGCAGAATCCGAATCAGAATCAAGTCAACTACATATTTAAATATTTTAAAGTGCACTCTCCTGTGCCAGCAATGAGCATGCCCACACCCGACTCTTCCTCTTCCTCTTCCTCTTGCTCCTCGCAGCCACTGCCACGGCCAAACGCACCCAGACACGCCTCCCGGATCGTGCAGCCGATCGACCTCACGGCGACACCGCAGACCCCGCCGAAGCAGCCCCAGTATCCGTACTCGCTCGACCTGCTCGCCCACCACGGGTGTGTTAATGCGATCTGCTTCAGCCGCTCCGAGCAGGCTCGCTGGCTGGCCAGTGGCGGCGACGACAAGAGAGTCATCCTCTGGGACTCCTTCGCCGACTTCGACCAGATCGCCCCGCTCGCCTCCTTCGATGGCCCGCCGCAAACATCTTCTCCATCGACTTCTCCGCCGACGGCAGATGGCTCATAGCGTATGCTCTCTCCCTTGAAAAAAAAAAATGCTAAATTTGGGGAGATAATGACTGACCCAAAAAATTGTTTTTTTTGTTGAAAAAAAAAACTCAGATCTGGACTGGACTCGAGAATATTTGTTTATGACCTCAACCGCCCTGCTACTCCATCTACCCCGCGAAATTCATCCGCACACTCGGCAGTGTCTGTCCTGACTCAACATGCCGTTTGAGTCTCTCTTCTCTGCAACCACAGTTACCAAAATAATTAACCCATCCTACCCTCACAGGAATCATGCCGACGGGTCGCATGCCATCCCCAGGAATACAGCTGTCTGTTCTCTGCAGGGGAAGACGGCAAAGTATTCCGCCACGACCTGCGTACTCCTGATCAGCCAAATAATGCTCCCCTTCTAGAAGCCCGAGCTCAATACACAGATCTATGCTGGAACCCAGTTGAGTGCCCTCTCTCTCTCTCTTAACCTATCATTTTTCTCAGCCAAGCCTTCTCTCATCTATTTTCTATACTCTCCTTTTGGTGTTGCGTAGGTCTCACCCGATCTCTTCCTGGCTAGTACCAATCACACAATCAGGTTATACGATCGAAGAAAACTAGGATCCAATCCGACTGCCAACCTTCAAAGCTGTTTAGTCTCAGTGGGTATCCTCTTCCTATGACACGAAAAAAAAAAAATCGGCATCCAAATTTTCTGATTTATTCAGACCTTGCTTGCCATCGCCCTCTCTCATGAACTCCGCTTCATACGTCCCCATCAGTATACCACCAATTTGATGAAGCCCAAGCCACTGTTTAGGATTGGCCACCCGGAGATCTCGTCAGTGACCATCGATCCCACCGGCCAACTGCTGGGGGCCATGATGAGCAAGTGGTACCCAACCATCTGGTCTCTAGATGATCCCCACCCACTGGCCGTCTTAAAATCGGAACCTACGGTCGATGGAGACGCGCAAACGCAGGGTGGTTCCGCGACGTGTGTACCATCAAAGTAAGTGAATTGTGCTTGGCTGGTGTACACAGTACGTCTCTAAAGCAAGCAATCAATCAACATACTTCTTACTCATTCTCTCCTCGATCGAATCGTCTAGCATGGTGGATTCTCCAATCATGTCCATTCCGATTTCACCTACTTTGCGGGGGGGAGCGATGACTTCAGGTGCTACGGATGGAAGATACTTCGGTCGCCGAAATGGAAAGTCAGAGATGCGAAATCAAAAGCGTGTCGGATTGGCCAGGCGAAGCCACGGTGGACACTTGCGGTAAGTGGAGCAATTTTCCCAGCGCCACCCGTGTGCCAAAAACGCCGTTTTATGAACGCCAGTTTTTTTTCAAAGCTAAAAAGTTGTTGCTATTTATGACTAATAAGCGTATGGGAGCAAGATATATACTGTGCCCGTGAGCATCTCCAAGCCTTCGATCAAGCTTCACGGACACCGGCGATTCCGAACTCGGTACTATTCCACCCGTACCTACCACTGGTATGTACGTCGGGGTAGAGAAGCTAGTGAAGGTGCATTCGGCCCGACGGGTGGGATGGTATGCCCACCAGAGCACGGACTCGCGGGCGCAAATGACGTCGACGACGGTGCGTGCCACGATGAGCATGGCGGACCGGATCCCGTTCATCTTTGGCCCCAGTCATCGCGCCCAGCAGTACTCCGCTGCTAGGCCCGAGGACGAGGACTTGGAGACCCTCGCTATGTTCGACGCCCTCCTCGAGCGCGAAAAGGACGATCATCAGGCCCTCTGGTACGGCCTTGACCCTTCCCGTGAAGACGACCCGAGACGAGGACGAGGAGGAGGAGGAGGAGCCGCGGGAGCACGATTACTTCTCATACGACGACGACTCTGATTGACCCGTCCGTATCCCTGTGCTTACACGTGCATCTTTTTTCTCCTCGAGACGACCCGGCGCATTATCAATGTGTGTTCTTCTCCTGCGCTTTCTTGTTCCCAAAACTTGGCGGCCACCCCGTACCCGACTCCCCATACCCGAGGGGCGCGTCATCCGTGATCAAAAGACCCGGCAAACCTAAAACAACTAGCGCCACTACCACCACCAACGACACACGTGTACATTGCAGTATATATATGTAGGTATATATACGAGCCTCCTTGCCATTGGGCTCTTCTTTTCATCTTCTCTTCCCTCTCCTGTAAACTTCTCCGTCATCTGCCGCTCTCAAAGTCTTGGGGGTGTATGTATGTGCGGGATGTAATTGTTTTGTGTTGTATTTTCGTGTAAAAAAAGAAAGAGTCGGCCGAGTCCCAATCATGGGGTCTTCCCAAGATGGCGGGCGATGACGGCTACATATCATCATATGTTGTGTCATTGCACCTTGCGCCCGCATCACAAAGACCATGGATGGCTTGCAGAGGTGCTCATCTCATGCATCCTTCTTCTTCTGTCGGCCTGGGGTCTGTTTTTTTGTTATGTGTTCCTGTCATCTTTCGTTCGGGCAAAGTTATGTATGTTAGAAAAAAGAAACCAATTCTTCTTTCTCTCCTTTGTTTTCGTTTGTTTGATAAATGTTGGTTCTCACCTAAAAGCACTGTCTGCGCTTGAAGTGGTGGGGGCGTTATGTATTATTTACATGGCGCCCCATCTATCCGTGCGTCTTTCGTCATGTTTGGTGGAGGAAACATGCCACCAGAGAGACGGACCCTGACGGCCTGAAAGGCTCCGTGGGATCCACCACCCCCGCCTTTCTCTGCCGGAGGTGCTACATATTTTCTCACTGAGTTTTTCTTGAACTTGATTTTAATCAAGTTGTGAAATATCAAAAAGCGCTTCTTCGAGTTTCAAAAAAATGCGTGGCTCTTGATGTAAAATATACAAAACTGATAACAGCTGATAACGGAAAGGAGGGTGTTCAGGCCTGCATCTGATCCCTCATGTTAGCGCCTAATAACAGCTGAGCGGGCTTTGATCATTAATGGAGCAGCTACATATTTATGTAGCTTGCAGCCTCAGGACAGCACAGAAAACCTCATCACAGGTCCACAAGACACCTCCATTCTCCAATTGTCCCATTTATCCATCATAGCTTAACAGGTGGGTGGATGCCCACTTTTTGCTTGCTCTTAAGAAGGTCATGATACAGAAGAGCTCGAGGATATACCTACATGAATCTGATCAATGAATGTACACCCTGATCATCAAGTAGTCACAAGTCCCAATTATCTCATGTTCTGTTTTTTTGGGGGGGCTGTATACAATCTTCCTTTTCACCCAATTGTAGCCACATCATGTACCAGCCCTTCTGGTTTAGGCTGTTGTCATCATGAAGAGCTTTCATCAGATTTCAAATGAAAGCCAATTTTTCACAAGAAAGACAGGAGGAGCATCAGATCCAAAAGGCCAATATGTTTTGGGCACAGAATGGGATGAAGGAATTCAATACATAGTGGTGCCTAATGAACATGGCTTGTTTCACATTGAAGCACTTCCGTTGGTCCCAAGGTCCCACATAAGTATGTGCAACCATAATGGCGACTTTATGCCAAAGGGTACGCCACCGGCGTCATTTTCAAGTCCCTCTCTGACGAGGTAGCGCTTGGGTGTCCTGGCCGCCACGGCACGCAGGAACTTGTGGGTCCGAAAGCACAAGCTGCTTTCATTGCTGCTGGTCTCATGTTTGAAGGAAAGGGCGCCGAGAGGTGCAAAAACGAAGGCCCACTCCCCGCGGGGCTCGAACCCGCAGTCTTTGGATCCCGACCGACAGACGCAGGTGGAGATAGAAGTCCAACGCGTTACCATTACGCCAGGGGAGCGTGTCTTCCAAGCGTCAAATGTCGGATCTAGATACAGGGCCGCCCCGACCGACCGGCCAAAATCTTTCCAGGTCTGTCGGTGGATCTCAAAAAATTTGTGCAATCTTGAAGGTCTTATCCGTAAAAGCGACCATGTCATGAATGCACTTGTGGGGCGGTCAGTCCGACGAGTGGACTTGGTCCACAGAGTTTCGAACGAGCTGCTGAGCTCGTCGGACCAACAAAAGGAGTCCGCGCATTGGTTCTTGGACAATAATTGATCATGATGTAGCGAGAGGGCATCCGCATTCCATTCCAGAACCCCAGTTCCTTCTTTATACATAAATACCGCAATATCCGAAGCTTTCCAAGGCCAATTTTGACTAAATAATATGTACAATACGTACTACGAATAAAACCTTTTTTTTACATCACTGCGTCAGATAGCGAAAGCTTCGATCACCAGTCATAAGCTGTCCACGCCCCACCACCACTCCACAAAAACGAAGCTATCTGCAAAAAAAGCTGAACCAAGAGGGTTCCATGATGGCGGGACCGGGATGTACCGGTGAAAAATGGAGTCGCCGGGGATTGAACCCGGGACCTCGTCAAGTTTCCTTGGCCCAAGGATAATCCAAGTGCCATTGCAAATGACGCGTGATAGCCACTACACTACAACCCCTGTTCTGGGAATGCAAGCAGCGCCATTATGACTCAGTGCAAGTATGACTCCGCGTCCTCAGCTTTACGGTAAGATGGTTCATCGACGTCCGCTAGCTGGATGGTCTGGAAGTGACGGGAAAGTAAAAGGCTGTCTAGATGTTGCCACAGCCTCACCACCGATGATACTTCAAGAGCTCAGAGCTAAAAGGAAATCACTGGCTTGGACTTCGCTCTGACTGCAGTTTGCCGCAGTCTGTATGTAATCTAAATAACATGCTTATTTACGTAGAACGGCAGTCGCTGTAAGCTCTATTGACAAGTCAAGTTGTTGTACTTATCGTGCCATCACATGCTTCATCGAGCATCCCAATATCTTGTCTGGTGAATCCAGTTTCCGTGAATCCAGTTTCCTCGAGGGTAATAATGAATATGTAGGAGTGCCATATCTTTATCGTCGGTAGATGATTGAAGTAAACATGTCTTGTCGAGCCTTCGAGGGTACCAGGATGACATTTGTGTGGGTAGTGTGTTTGAATCGATTGTCGTTCCCTTCCCATTGAAGTTCTCTGGTTTCTTGGTCACCGTCACAGAAAAATATCATTTTGATAACAGTTAAACCTCGCTACCGTTCATGCTCTCTACTGGATGGTAACAGCTTTCCATAGTTGGCAAGGCTTCACCTAAAGAGTCAGCACCAGTCAAGGCATTGACATTAAATCGTAGTCCATAGTTTCCAATAACACCTGCTGAAGGATACAGTCGGTATATTCCTGAATCCCATGCTTTCATCACTGCCAGCCACTTCCAATTTTAAACTGACTGACCGGAACTCATAAATATTTATCTACCACAGACCATCTGCGAAACCCAGACGAAATCCGCTGTAGGCTATTCTTTCTATCTAATCTCGTTATATCCTCTGAGTCAATAAGATTTTTTGTGCCAACCACTGGATACAATCTCATGGCTTCCCATAGGTAATCCGGTAAGGCACTTCTCTCGGGACATACCAGAGAAATGCACCTCACGGTCACCCCCTTGCCTCCCTGCCCCAATACCCGAGCCGCCAGCATGACCACCTGCAGTACCTCCTCGAGCGACGGTACAACCGTTGACTGTCCAAAAAAATCGCGATCCATCCTCGAATTTCCGGCTGAAATTCTGACGATCATCGCCTTAGAATTAGTAATAAACCATCCTAGCCAGCGACATCGTGCGCTAAAAACCAATCAGCTAGGAAAACTGATCCTGATAGAATCTAGGAAATCCAACCTGATTGAGTTCAAAGAGCTGTTAAATTTTGGACTGACTTGCAAGTACCTGCATTCGATTTGCGAACGGATTTACCAGAAGCAGGTGGTTCTCACTCTTCCCTCTACTAAGTACACTTTGAGTCTACCACGTCCACAATCGCGACGAGATAAGTGGGGACGAGGACACAGTAGCTCTGGCTATCCCTATACGAGAACGATTGAAAGCCACGACTCAGTTTCCAGAGGCTGGTCCGGGGCTCAGAATGTCAACTGGCTATTCATTTCGAACCAGGCTTCCTATCAACCAAAGTATTCGGCTACGTTTTACGGTCTAATAAGCTCTACCGCCAGACTTGCCAAGTCTTTTTCAAACCTCAAGTTCCTATGCCTTTCCCGTTTAAATAACGAAACCATCTTGTCATGTCTAGAGCGCGGAGTTGGGAAACACTTGGAGGCATTGTCGATCACTCTCTCTGAAGTAGAGGATTCTGAATCTTCTCTCAAAAACTTAGCCAATCGCATCGCACGATTAACAACGATCTCACACCTCCAAGCCATTCAAGTGAATGATATAGAGCCCACCTGGGTGGGACTGATCAACCGAGTCGATAATCTGAAAGAGATTTCTCTCCACATCACCAATTTCCACCCGAAAATCGTGCAGGTTCTCAATAGCCAGAAGGGTCTTCGGAAGCTAGAAATCTTTGGTGGGGTTAGAGAAACACGACTGGGCCCAGGATTCTTCCAGCTGCTTCACCGAAAGTTCCCGGATATCGAAGTGTTCAAGTGTGGTCTCCACTTTGCAGGAAAGGAAAACTACCACTTTGGTGAAGTCGTGAGTGGCAAGGCAAAAGATTTGGTGAATTTCAGTGCTTTCAAAGTTGCGCTGGCTGAAGCACTTTTTGAGGCCATGAAACAAATAGAACCAATATGCTACAGCACTTGCACGATTCCCTTACCTTCGCCAGTTTGTCTTCAACCACTTCAATTCTCCTCAACTTCTGGATCACTCTGACCAATCTCCCGAAGAGGTCCTTGAGAAGTTCCGCTGCTACTCAGCTCCATATCTGCACGCATCAGCAAGCCTAAAAGAGGTTATTTCGATCGATTTCTCTGATCGGAAATCCGTGAGTGGCATTGCTGCTGAAAAGGCTCGTGTTAAACATGATTGTCAGCAAAAGCTCCGAACGACATACTGGAAAAAGTCAGATCACTCCGACTCAGAAGGGGTCCTAAGAATCTTGCCCGTTGGTCGGAATCAACCGCAACCGATCTTTCACATTCCAGATACGCCAGGGAGCCTTCCCTTCGAAAAGAAACTGGAGGATTCGCACGGGCCTGAGATCAAGATGCGAAAAATTCACGATGTCCGAGACACAATAATGGTTTCATTTGAGCATCGTTGGGCGAAACTTGATTGATGATATGTTATGTTCATAAATATGTAGTAATGGCTTCATAACATGTAATCTTGCAAGTCAAAATGCGCCCCACACGATTGCGCCGCCTGCATTTTTTTTATCTTTATTTTCGATACATAGTCTGTGATTTTTTGTTTGCTTCTTTCTCTTCATGATTCAAGGTTTCATGGGGCTTGAAGGAGAAATCTTGGGCACTTTGGCAAGAGTCAATCTGAAAAAAAAGCCCCAAATTAGATGTTTGAAGTCTGAAGAAGCTTGTGAACTAATGATTTTGGGTGTTTCTCTGACTGTTAAACGTCGGTAAGACGATTGATATAAACTCACTAAGGGGCTGCTATGAATTTTTTGGGAGAGCTCTCTTGTTGCAATTAGAGCGATGAAGAAAATAACAGAATAATTGATGCGAGCTTCAAAATGGCAAAGCAGTCCCATCAAGAGGAAGCCAAAGTCATAATCTGATATTTTTGGGTAATATTATAAGTTACTTCAAAACTTGGTATGTTATCATACAATGATTCATTGCATCACATCAAGTTGTGTCCAACTAATCTCACACATTGACAAGTTCAATCTCCTATAGATAAAATGTTTGAATTTTGCAAGATAGAAGAAAAAAAAATTGTGTGTCGTATTCTTTAGCTGATTCTCAAGTCACGCAGCCACGATTGATTATTTATGTTTTTTCCAATCAACAAAATGAGTTCAAATGGAGAATATCAGAAGAAGGCCCTTCATTCAAAAATCAGGATTATAAAGAGAAAGAAAGTTGTGCCGTAACAATATTTGTTTAGGAAGATATTACCACTGCTGACAGAAAAGAAAACTTTTGATGGATTGTGAGGATTGAAACCTCATAAATCTTTTGTGATCTCATGTGTAATTTTGAAAATATTTATATGATTCTTGGATGATAAATAGATCAACATACATTGTTTGGTTTGCATCATCACAAAAAAATGATTCATAATTATAAGATGATGTGATCACTTGACTATTATGAATAAACTTCATGGATTTTTGGTATTAATCATTAAGTTTGTTGGATATGAGGATGAAAAATCAAATACTGGGAAGGCAAACCAATTTTGAGGTTCCTTACCCTACATCAATGTCACTAGATTACAGTTTTGTTTTTAAATAGTTGCTTTTATCTTTGCCCCCCCCCCCCCCTTCATAAACCCGTATTCCTTAAATGCGCATGATAAGCTAGTAGCTTGAGGATTCTCAAGTGGTTGAATGTCATGAAGAGAGATCATTTAAGCAATTTGTTTTCCAAGAAAGTAAATAGTCCGGTTCACGACCCGCTGTTTATGCTATATTTTAGCAGCTTTTTATCGCTGCATCAGCAACATGCAGGTCATAAGTTTAAATTGGACCTTGCAGGATGCTTCAAGGTTTGGGTGAGTGATCCCAGCCATTATGCAAGTTTTGATGCACAGCACGCTGAACAACCATGCATAAACTATACAAAAACAAGCAGGGGGTCATAAATTCCAGCAAGCTGAAACCAGCGGGTCGTGAACCGGACTAATAGATAGAAATTGTCAGTGAGACTGTGGTGCGGGTGAAAATCAGATCGGGTTGACCGTTTTTTTGCGGATGACCCCGAACTAGAGCAGTCCCCCGACCAGCACCCGGTCCGATCACACTCGAATGCGGACATCACCTGACATCACATCGCAAACGGTCATACTCAAAGTGTTTACAATCCGACCTGAACCATCCCGACAACCAACTCGTAGAGGACCATCCGAAGCACGCTTCCGTTGATGCTCAACCCCGTCTCCAGGCTCGCCCTCTTCCCGCTCGCTCTACCTTGCCCAACACTTTCTTTGCCTCGCCTTTGCCCAGTTCAGGAGTTCCGCTGTGAGTCGTTGAGCTATAGCCCCTATGTGGGACTACCTTGACCCCTGTCAGATGAAAGCTAATGAGAAGAGACTCAGATGTTCAATCTAGGAAGAAGGTCCACTCATCTTCGCTTGAAGAGAGTGGTGGTACCACCGCGCCAACATCTCATACAGGCGCTTTCTTCCGTGGATCATTCATGTTTGAAATTGGCCACAACTGATGGTCCAGCGTCCCTCCCAATCTTTCCGCATTCCGGCCGGTCTTCATTTCAGCAGGTCAGAATGTACCGGCCGAATCAGGATCCAGAGGCCTCAATTCCGGGCCTTTCGTCACTCCCTAGCCCACGCGGTATCCACCGGGAATTGGATAACTACGTGATTGCACAAGCCGATGCAAAGAAGATCTTATCAGTGGCGGTGTTCAACCATTACGTCAGGGTTAACGCTTTGCTCGAGGCCCATGAGAAGAGGAAGCGGCAGATCAAGTTGGAGGCCGAGTCCAAGCTAGCGGCAAGTGAAGCAGCGAGCCAGAATAGAGCAAACTTTTCCAGCACCTATCCCGAGCAACATCACCCTTCCGAAATCTATCACCATTCTAACCGTGTCCCGCCGGCTTCTCTCAAACCCCATCCACCCAACGGGCTGGCTCACAATCTCATTATGTCGAAGGCCGTGGAAGTCAGCTTGAGGTTAGAGAGGGAAGAACTTGAAAATAGGATACGCCAAATGACCTCCCGCCAATTGAAAAAGAAGCACCCACCTACCCATCAGAAAGACCAGGAGTCGCCGGATGACCAACAACCGCTATTGCCCTTCACCCCTTCTTACTCAAACGCAGCGTCTCAAAGTATTCTCCCCACCTTCCCCAATAATTCACATCGTAGGGAGTGGGAAAACTCCTCAATCGGTATTCCTAATCACCATCAAGTTATCCTCCAACGGTCTCAGGATCAAAATAAGCACCCGATAGAACAGGATCCTCTGTACAAGAAACCTGACCAATCATCCCTAGATCCTGCTGATGTTGGGACTCCATCTGACACTCGGAAGAGTCCAAGCATGCGAATCAATCCAACGCAAAGCGCTCCGAACGGGGCGATCTTTCCCGAGCCTGAACTAGAAAGTGGTGTCAAGTCACGGGAACTGTTGGATGCGGTGTTGAACAAATCGAATATCTTATTACTCGGGCCGACGGGGAGTGGGAAATCGCTACTTGCAAGGACACTCGCCCGCCAATTGAATGTCCCATACAGCGAGTCGTGTGCTACGACGTTCACCCAGGCGGGATACGTGGGGGAAGATGTGGAGTCCGCGGTGGTCCGGCTGTACCAAGAGGCGGACAGCAACGCGGAGAAAGCGGGGAGAGGTATCATTTTCATTGACGAGATCGATAAGATCGCCCGGAAGTCTGGAGACGGATATGTGAAGGACGTCTCCGGCGAAGGCGTCCAACAGGCCATGCTCAGAATGCTGGAAGGCACTATGGTCACCGTGGCTGATAAAGGCGGATCAACCGACACAAGCCCCGCGAGCGGTCGGCATCAGGACACGGCCCAAACCAGCGGCAAGAGCACCCAGCCAATTCAAGTCGACACTACCAATAGTAAATCAATCCCTTCAAATCTCAGACCCAATTACATCAATGCTAATCATATGCCTTGTCAATATTAGTCCTTTTTATTCTGGCTGGTGCGTTTGTAGGTTTGGAGAAAATCATCAACAAGCGAATATCCAAGACGTCCATTGGATTTGGGGCGGCTCTGAACGCCGGCGGGAGCAGCAACAGCTCTGATATGAGTGGGGCAGCCCGGCCTGACGTGGATAGCGCGGCGAGCAGCAGCAGCACGGGTTCTCAGGACCCGCTGGAGCTAGTGGAGCCAACGGACCTGAACGCGTTCGGGCTGATCCCCGAGTTCGTTGGCCGGATCCCTGTGCTTGCAAGCCTGAAGGCGCTGACGGAAGACGACCTTCTCCGGGTACTCACTGAGCCCAAGAACTGTCTGCTCAACCAGTACGAGCAGCTGTTTAGGATCAACGGCGTCGCCATTAAGTTCACCCGACCCGCCCAACGCGCCATCGCGCGCCTCGCCAATCAGAAAAAGACGGGCGCGCGCGGCCTCAGACAGATTATGGTTAGCACCCTTTGGCTGTCCCCTCGCTTCTAAGCGCTACTTCTTACCTTGCTGACTCATTTTCCACTCTCCTTGGCCATTCTGATCGTCGACACTTCGACGCTTTGTTCGATCACGCAGGAGAAGATCCTGCTCGACTCCATGTACTCGGCTCCGCAGTCATCCATCCGGTACATCCTGATTGACGAAGCCGTAGCTCTAGGTGACGCGCCCGCGAAGTTCTATTCGCGAGGTCAAGAGGTATGTAATACTCGCCCACGAACCTCCTCCCTCCCCCCCCCCCAAAAAAAACAACCCCCCTTTTTTTTCTTTAGTAGAATAAGTGCTCCCCCAATCTGGCTAACAAAGCATTTTTTGGCCGTGCTTGTGCAGGGACTGATGGCGCAGGATGTCGAGTTCGAAGAGCGCTCCACGGGCCTCGCTGCCGCGCTGGAACACGCGCGTCCGGAAGACGGCCGCGGTGCGATGGACTCCTCTCCGTCCCAGCTGCGCAAAGCCACCGGCTAAATGCGCACAGACCCATGGCTCTCTTTCCTCGGTGGTTTCATCTATATAACACACACACACACGCTTTCTATCCTCCTTCTTTCTTTGCTCGTCTGATGCAGTTTCGTTAGTGTGTGCGCTTTTTTCATGTGACGGGGGAGGGCGTTCTTGTCATTTGTACGACCTGATGTGTATGCAGTGTACTCTGGATTCTATTTATTTTTCGTCGTCATTTTATTTTTCTTTGCTTCGTCTTGCCTGCTCCTATTGCTCCTCTGACTCTCCCTCTCACACATATTTCATCTCTCCCCATCCTTTATCTTTTTCTCTCTCCCTCCCTCACACATAATTGATCTCTCCAGCCCATCTCTTATCATCTTTTTTTTTTTCCCCCCTCTCTCCCGTTTATCATCCCGTCCTGATTTCGATATATCCCACCCGTGTACCGTTTTCTTTTTTGCTTCTAAGTAGTAGTACGAACTCTTTTTCGTTCCCCTGTTTTGACGATGACCTGCATCTTCGCTTCTCTTTTATTTTATGATGTGTCAATATATATGAATATGTTTGTTTGTACGTTCCTGGTTATAATGTCTTTCGGCCCCTCTCAATTCATTCAAACTTGGAGAACCAGTCTTTCCACGTTGCGCAGCCTCTTGTTCTCTCCTTCTGCCTCGCCCCCATTTTCGTGTTAACATTATCATGCCATGATATGTAGATGACTGTGATGTGAGAGTGTTTTCCTGTATTTATGTAGGCTCTCGACGCTAGCACAGAGGTTGATCTGTTGGACTTATATGTAACCCACCATTGGTGTGCTTATGTCATCAGCAGCAGCAGAGTGACCAGATGACGTCATGGCTGGTCATACATTGTAGTGAGATGATCTTTTTGGTTAATACAAATATTTGTTTAATTCGGGTGAATGCGTGGTCGCATACATCCTGATTCGCCATTTTCCTTTAGCCAACTTTTTACTTGACTCCACTCAAGAGCCAACGCCCACCGATCCGTACTTCTCCTGCTTACCTCTTCCCACTCACTCACTCTAGGAGACAGCTCGACTCATTTAGTGGTGTTGGTAAGCCATATGATAGAATTTGTACATCTCGTCATGCAGCAGACTCTTCTTCTGATACTGCCACCCGGTCTATCTCTAGCGGCTCTCTCCATCGGCGTCTCTCCTTCGTTGCCCTGCTGCTGTTGACCATCACCCCATCGGGACAGAAGATGAAAGATGACTCGCTAAGCCCGTCTGGTTCCCAACACGAGCGCGAGATCCACAGAGAAGAACCACGGGCTGTGTACGTCTCATATAAAACTATATAATATTTCGCATTTGGGATAGAATTGGAGCTGACCAAGTGTTCCCTCCAAGAGCAGCTGGGCTCCCATCCGCGTCCCTCCCTACAGGCGCATCCAAACCGCCGCAGTCCTCTTATGGACTTCCCAGCTCTCGCTCAGCATTTCCCTCTTCTTTTTCCTCATGTGAGCCAACACTCCTTGCATCGCTCCCCATTTCCAGGATCCCCAGCTCGCTTACACATCCCAGTCTATCTTATTCACATTCTCGTGGAACACAAAAACAACAAGGTCCTACCCCATCACCTGGCCCATCCTCATCCCATATGCCATCTGGATCTTGTTTTTGGACTCAGCCCCAGAGAAAGGCGGGCGCTTGAACCAGTCGGTCAGGACGTGGAAATTCTGGAATCTGTTCGCCTCGTATTTCCCCATCAGTTTGATTAAAGTATGTTGGTCTCTGTTGTACTGGCTTACAAATATACATTCTCATATATCATAACTGATGGTTTCGCTTTGGATTCTCTAGACTGTCGATTTGCCCAGTGATCGAAAATACGTCTTTGGTACGCCCCTCCGAAAATCTACGCAAATTATAATGAACATACTGATTGATAAATTTGCACCTACATATTCATAGGATATCATCCTCACGGTATCATCGGAATGTAAGCCTTGTCTGAAAAAAAAAAAGAAGGTGAATATACCTTTTTGAACTGATTTGCGTTGATCTTCCTCTAAAGGGGAGCGGTCGCTAATTTTGGAACAGAAGGTTGGTTCCTCCTTCATTATCAATATCTCTTCTCCGCGGTATGAGAGAAGAACTGGTGTGCTCAATATTGACCCTCTCATTAGCTACCGGATTTTCGGAAAAGTTCCCCGGGCTCAGTCCACATCTGCTGACACTGAGCACCAACTTCATCATTCCATTCTACCGAGAACTGATCCTGAGTCTTGGGATCTGTTCGGTTTCGATCAAGTCATGCATCTCCATCCTCAAGTCCAAAAACAAGCGCGCATCCAACTTGGCAGAGAATCGGGGAGAAGGTAATTGCTTGGTCATCGTCGTCGGCGGCGCCGCTGAGAGCTTGTCCGCACATCCTGGCACCGCCGATCTCACACTCAAAAGACGCCTCGGTTTCATTAAGCTCGCTATCCGAGAAGGGTAAACACCATCTCCTCTCGACTCATTCATATCAATATATTCCAGGTTTACTCCGAAGACTCTAGCCAACCTTGATATCTATCCCATCCATACGTTGATTTATACATCAGAGCCGACCTCGTCCCCGTTTTTTCTTTCGGAGAAAATGATGTGAGGAGCGATTCGGTTTGATCTCCTTTTTTTTCTTCTTGTTGACTGACCGGGGAAACATTCTTCCCCACCCAAAAAAATGTAACATGGACAACACAGATCTATGCTCAATTATCTAACTCCAAAGGCACCGCGCTCTTCTCTCTCCAAAAGCGGTTCCAAGCTGTATTTGGATTTACATTACGTGAGCTTCTTTCCAGCACGACTGACTGGCAGACTTCTGAGAATGGCCCCACTGTATGGTTGACCTCTTGTCTGAATATTTCACAGCTATTTTCCATGGGCGGGGCATCTTCAATTGTAAGTTTTTTGGTTTCAGCAAACGGTACTCATCGCGTCGTCTGAATGCCAACAATGAATCTCCCTCCCACCAGACTCTCTTGGCCTACTTCCGTACAGACATCCAATCGTTTCAGTGGGTGAGTGGCCCTGGTGCACTTTTCCACACACTCCCCGCTTCGTTCTAGCCTTTCATGTGCTGATCATGGTGGACGGATTATGTGTGGCTCCAGTGGGCAAGCCGATCCGGGTGCAGCAGAACAAAAACCCGGGGTTCGACGAGATCGACATGGTCCAAAAACAGTACATTGCTGAGCTTACGGCGTCAGTCGTGTTTCTTTTATATGCTTGACATACTCACGAAATGTATTATGCGCACGTGTTATAAAAGACACAGGGAACTGACTAGTGTTTTTTCATTTATGTAGCATATGGAACCAGTATAAGGATCAATACGCGAGAAACCGGAAGAGCGAATTGACGCTCATTGCTTAAGACAGCCCTATCCGGTTCACGTTTTTTCCCTGCCATACCACTCGGAACTCATTTACGGAGATGCTCAGCGACCCTATACATATTTTTTCATGACACATGCATACATACATACATGTGATATAATATATGGAGGTTCTATTGACATATATATCGGGGTGGCCATGGACTGTTAAACATGGAGTAGCACGCCCACATTTGTACATGTTGATGTGTGTGTGTGGTGTGTACTGGCGTGGCTTTCTTATGTGCCGACTCTTTTTTTTTTTTTGTAAGATACTATTACAATCGTGCTCCCCTCCGTGTCCACTTGAAACTTCTAGCTTTTTTGGATTTGCTGTGATATTTTTGTTTTGTTTCCTTTCCTTACAATGTATTAGGGTGGTTCTTCCATTAGACACGGCGGGGTCGGGGCTTGGTGGTGGATTGTGGGATACCTGAGGTGGGCCTGTCACAGGACCCTGGAAACCCCCTATGGAGGTGGGTAATGAAAATGTATGAATTTTTTGGCAAAAACCCAAAATGATACTCATGAAAAGTGTATGAATGGCCCATTTTTTCATGAAGCTTACTCACCTGGGATGTATGAATTTGCAATTACACATGGCTTTTACCCAATTTTTTCATCTTTTAGCCCTATTTTCCGTGAAAAAAACCCCAAATGGGTTTGAGAAGGGAGAAAATTGGACCCCCGTCCCCGATTAACCCGGATTTCCCCTAACCCGGAGGCTACCCCGGGAGAAATGCTACTCATGAAATGTGTATGAATGAGCATGAAAAATGTAAATATGAATTTTTGCAAAAACCCGGATTTTACATTACCCACCTCTACAGGGGGTTTCCGGGGTCATCCTGTCACTCCTAGCCCTGCTCATGGGTAGATATAGCCAGTGGGTTGGGTCAGTAAAGAGATGACGGTTGGCTGGAGGATGTGACTGGCAAACATGCCATCATGAACTTGAACCATCCCTACAAATGTAAACCTTAATTATAATCAACCCTCTTGGTGCGACAAGGCTTGCAAGTTTAGAGACCTTTTTTAGTTCAATGTAGACAAGAGTGAATATAAGGACTGCTGTATGTATCCTGCTCATTTTTATCACTTCTGTTGTAACCCATCTAGCTGATTGTATGATGCAGGATTGGCTGAACAAAGTGCTCCCGGCTCGGGTGCCATACCCCCTCGAAGTTGGCCAAATTACCGATGTAATTTGTAGCGCAATCGAACCTCTGCGGGCTTGCGGATCAGGAAAATTGTACATCAGCTTGTGTGGTTATGCCAAGAAGGCCTTGGAGATAGGCCCGAAAGAAACATAATAGTTCCTGTGATGAGTTTGATGCCAAAGATCAGGCGGTGAATTGCCCCTGATCATATCTTTGCAGTTTCTAAGAAAGAGAGAGAGAGAAAAGTCGTCCGATGAGGCCTTCCTTTCCCCTTTTCATGTCATGATCATTCGACTGTTTGTATGCAATCAGATCGTTGAAAGTGCCGTCACTTCTTCACCTTTTCTCTAGTTGTACACACTATGGTTAGGAAGGAAGTAAGAATTCTACGATCATCGTCGCGTTTTACCCGCAGAAGTTCCAATGGCTGATGATGGATACATACTAGTCCCCTGTTTCGCAAAACACCCTCCTTACTTTAGCTCGATTGTCGACGCGTAATATCGGTTCGACAACTGAAGACTTGCTCAACTTCCAAAACTCCTCTTGGGAAGATCAATGGCTCCTGAATAGAATTGTGAATACTATGACGCATGAGTAATCCTCCGCATCCAATAAAGTATGTAGGCATCATCACAACAACAATAATCAGAGCAGTTCACCGTACACAGTGGGAAAATCTTCCTTTCTCCTGGGTCGCGATTATACCTACCACTTATCCAGCGCTGATAGAATACCCAATAGCGGCGAGTGATCGTTTGTTTATTACCCAGGTGAGGAGTCCAGTTTTAAGAGGATATATAATAGCACACTTGTTCTCTTCGAACTCCCCTCATCTCCTCAGACAGCTTCATAGTACGCGCAGAATGCCTCAAGCAATCCTCTATGCAGTCAAAAACGCTCTACGAAAAGAGAGCCATCGCACAGGAGCGGCAGTACGTTTTCTTTCCTCATGTACCCTCACAGATTGCAACCGCATTGGCTCAAATTGATCCCAATTGAATCAACAATTTTTTTTTTCCCTTAGGCATACGCTAAGGCCGTCCGCCGATACAACTTCAAGACCGGCATCTTTGAAGGGAATAAGGGTCGCGTCTTGGCAATTAAGGAGGACGGCTCTGACCACGAAGTTCCTGCCGAAAGCATAGCAGTTGAGTCACACTTTTAAGCTATATCCTAACAGCTCTTTTTCAGGTGTTGACATGTGCCTATGGACCTGCAGCACGATTTAGAATATGTAGTTCCGGTGACCATTGGGACCCCGGGAGTCCAGCTCATGTTGGATTTTGACACCGGGTCCTCGGATTTATGGGTGTGGTCTTGCGGCAAGTTTTTGTATACAAACAATTTTGCAGGGTCATTCTTACTAAAACTATATGGTGATCTATAGACCTCAAAGCTAGCCAGCCTACCGCGTCCGGCCATGCGGTATACGATCCTAAAAAGTCCAGCACCGCCCAAGAGATTCCCAATGGAACTTGGAAGATCTCCTATGGGGATGGATCCTCTGCTAGCGGTGTTATCTACAGAGATGGTAAGAAATTGTACCATTTCCTGATCATCATCAGCTCTCGTTTAGATGCATAAAAGTAATCATAATTTCAAAAAAAAAAAAAAAAAAAGATCTCAAGATCGGGGACCTCCACTGCTCCGAGCAAGGAATCGAGGTTGCTCAAAAGCTCTCGAGTTCTTTCCTCAACAGTCAAGGCTCCGATGGGCTCTTGGGCCTCGCGTGGCCTCAAATCAACACGGCCAACCCTCAGCAGAAGACCCCGATGCAAAACATGATTGAAAAGAGAATCACCGATGAGGGATTGTTCACCGTGTGCTTAAAACATGATGTTGATGGTAAAGGCTTCTACTCATTCGGAACAGTTTGTGCCGAAGAAGCGGGCGTCTCCGAGAAAGACATCGCCTATACCCCAGTCGACAACAAGCAAGGATTCTGGGCTTTCCCATCTACCAAGGCTAAGATAGGCGATGATGAGATGGAATTATCTGAGAACGTCGCGATAGCGGACACTGGAACCACGCTCGCCTTGGTATCTGAGGCCGTCACCACGGCTCTGTACAAGAAGATTCCTGGAGCTGTCCTTGACAGAAGCCAAGGTGGTTACATCTACCCCGCCGATGCTGAGGTGCCCGATATCCAGCTCGCCGTGGGCGACAACATGTATACGATCCCAGGAAAATGTTTGGCCTACGGTCCTCCAGAGAAAGGAATGGTATATGGCGGTATACAATCACGCGGAAACAACCCATTCGACATTTGTAAGTCAATTCAAGTCATTGATTATTTCGCGTAAAAATCGACTGGCACTGAAATATGTATGTATATCCCTCAACTCACAACATAAACCTTTCAAACATTCAGTGGGTGATATTTTCTTGAAAAGCGTGTACGTCGTCTTCGACCAGAAGAACGTCCGCATTGGAGTCGCTCAGCGCTCAGCCAAGTGAAAAGCTTTACCTCGAATTCTGGAAGGCTTATAAGTGACCAGTGGGTTGGTTACAAACGGACAGTGAATTTCTCATGAAATTCGAAGAGAGGGTTTTTTTTTTTTTTTTTTATTACAATATCGTCCCATCCATAGCTTTGATTAACAATTGTAGCGTAGCGGTGGTAGTTCTGCCGTTAAGGATGAAATCATCTGAGCTCATTGTATCCTCCATGTTGCTCCATTTTGATAATCAAATTAGTTCTTCTGGTTCCTCCAATTTTGTAATTTCCTTGAAGGATAAATTAGTGTGTCAAAGTGAGAAATGGACTTTCAATATGGCGAATCGAGTGATGACTTTGAGAACTCCCAAAGACATAAGGATTGATTCAAGATGTTAGGAAGAGGGCATGATGGACATTGGATATTCGGTAGCTTTGTGTGCTTGAGGTACTCAGCCAAAGTTGAACCAAATACCAGCCCTATAACATTCTTTTTCTTCTCCTGAGAATGTACGTTCGCCTTATCACATTCTCACTGGTGACTCTCCATCATCAAATTTTCTGGCTCGAAGGTTAGTAAATGGGAACCTAATTCCAACAGTGCCAGCGAGAAAGGGGAAGGTGCATTTGCGAGCCCGCCTGCAACATGCAAGCCTTCTCAACCCGGCTCGGACTCGGTTAAAGTCTTGCTCTGGCAGCAGCAAGCCATCCCCATCTGACCAACCGATCCAATCCAACTATTTCGCGGCCTCTAACACAGGAAAACCAGCCAGCCTCCCCGTGGATAGAACAAGACACTTGGATGGCTGGCCACGGGGCGATATAAATTTGGTTGAGACTCAATTGGGTTCCAGTCTGATTCCCAACTTGTCTTGCGCGGGAGAGAAGGCTGATATCCACATTAGCCTGAGCCAGCTCAGGACGGCTTTTCAGCCTTCTTTTCCATCCACGGTTCTGAGGACTGTTCCTGCAAGAGGTCGCAAGACGCGAAAGGTATAAATAGAGGGCTGATGGATGCCATCGGCTTCTCCTTCATCCCTTCATCCTCTTACCTCACTCTACCCCATTAGCACACACTAAACGATTACAAGATCATAACTACATTTCTCATAATCTCCTGCACTCTGATTCCGCTCTGCTCACCAGAACCATCACTTCCGTCGTATCTACATTGTTTCTGTCCTATCTATCTGCTTCCTCTAAATCATTTATCACCCCTTATCAAGTCCCCCAAGATGCGTTTCGCCATTGTTGCTGCTAGTGCCGTAGCCCTCGGTGGTAAGTCAAAGACCAAGTCACCATTTGTGCCTGTGCTCTTTGTCTGTACTTGTCTGACGTCAGATTCATCCTTCACTTTTGTAGCGACAGTTGCTGAAGCTCGCGCAATTGCTGCCTCAAGCCCAAGAAGACACGCGGACAACGTCATGAAACGCTCGAATGCTCACGAGACACGAGTCGAGATCGAACGTTTAAACTTTGCAACACCATCCCGACTGTCTAAAAGATCCAAACTTGCCGACGACGACCGCAATGATGACACTTTATCCTCTCCTGATCAAGCCAATATCATCGCGCCATTCTCTCACGAAGCTACTACTAAGACCCACATCCGTGCCACTGAGAGCGCAGATCACGAACATCAAAAACACAAGAAGCACCATCACAAGCAGCGTGTCGCGTCATCGAAAAATAACTACGTGGACAGAACGGTTACCTCCAACCCCTCGCAGGCGTTACCCAACAATGTCATCTGGAGGATCGAAAGAAACTCAGATGAGGACGCATCCAAGTCAGGTGCCCCGAAATTCACTCTTGCGCCAATCGTACCGATTGGAACGATAACCAAAGACAGACAGGCGGGAATTGTACCACCAACATCAGAAATTGAGTATATGATGGTGCCAGTAACCTCTGCCAAACCGGCTATCGATGCATTGCCCAACCCTTCCCCTATTGAGGGGTTAATCGAGAAAGAAAATCAACGCGCAAACGACTCAGCGTCCACTAGTGCTCTTCTCAGAGCATTCGAAACCTATCAAGAAGCTGTAACCAAACAACAAACATCCGCTTCGGAAACGAATTTCAAGCTTGAATCTTCCAAAACATCTCGAGCTTCGAAAAAGAACTCCAAAAAATCGGCTAATAACACTCAAAAGGATGACGACAACTGCGACCCAGAAGCAGAAGATGCTTGCTCTGATTCCCTCACTGCCGCTACGGATTTCAGAACTGTGCTGACCACTGGCGATCAAAAATAGGACTCCCTATTATATGCTGCCTTTTGCCTTCATTGAGTATTTTACTTCTAGCCGCCACATAATCAAAATTTTCTTAAAAACCCCTAATACTTATTCTTCTCCAACCCTAATACTTTCTTCTTAAAACCTCCTAATAACTAACACCGCTTAATAATCACCTTGTTTTTGTTGCTAATTGCACTATTAGTTCTGATACAAATGTAAACCATCATCGCTAAATTCCCCTAATGCTGAACACCTCTTAATAATTGCATCTTTGTTTTGTTGTTACTTGCACTTTCATCTATCATTACAAGAAACCCCTAATACTTAATACCTCTTTTTAATCACATTGATGTTTTGTTTTGAATGTCACGGTCGCGGCGGATTCTTCTTTCATGCCATGTCTTATCAAATAATTCGCCATCTCTTATCATATAATTGTGACATTTATTGTGGCGCGGATGATCGGATCTGATAGCCTGAGGGAGTTGTGGTTACATTAATAGCCAATGCTACGTTTGCGTTGGCTACTTAGCACCGGTCTCAGCCCAGGGCGTCGCGTTTCCGCTGCCCACCCGGAGACTTTCTTTGTCTTCGCGGCTCTCCTCATGATCTCTCTCTTGTGTTCATTGTTGGGTATACAAAATCTCCTTGTTTCATTTTATTTGGTTTCCTCAGTTTGATCTCATTCTCATTTGATTCCCATTGTTTTGGCTTCAGCGTTTCATGGTTTTCCATTGCTTTTCAGCTTGCTTCGCCGCAGTTCTAGCCTATAGCCCCGTACGCTCCAGTCAGCCCTGCTAAATAATCATCATCTTCCTCTATAATTTATATGAAGAAATGAGTTTTAACTTTCATATTTTGACAAAAATATCAGTTCATGTTGAAGGGTCTTCATAGGTACTTTGTGATGCACATTTCACACACAGCCAATCTAGAGGAGGCTATTGGGCCACGTTATTGACTCACAAGATGAGGATATGATGCTTTGTGGAACTGAGTAGTGAATGTAACATGTGAGACATGGATTTGATATTGTGGAAGAGGAGCTATTAGTATTGTACTTGGGACAAAAGCTGGATTTCAATGAGAAATAATGAAAATTTAAGCAAGTATGTTTGGTACATATTCATATTATCTAAGATGTCAATAGGTAAGCATATAAATTATATTCCTTGATTGTTCAAAGGGAAAGAAGCTAAAAAGGAAAAGAGGCAAGTGATAATCATAAAGAGACACATCATTTCTGCATAAACTGGAAAGCTGCACTGCAAGAAAATCTTACTCAACTGCTTCCAGTTGTCATGTGAGGGACTTGAGTTTTGATCAAGTTTTGCTTTTGATGCGCAGTGACTGTGCATCATGCACAGTCACTGTAATTCTGAGCTTGGTTGAAGTGAAGACTCAGGTAAGACTCAAGTATCATTTATATGTCAACTGGCGGCACTCAAGTGACTTTTTCTTGCAATGCTGGTGGCTCATGAGGAGTCCTCAATACTCATATCTTTGCAAGCAACCTCTGAGGAGAGGTAGGTGTGTTCTGTGAGCTGAGTTTTAGGTTTTCAATGTTAATTTTGTTGATTATATTTTGAATAAGTTCCTTGCTGTTTGAGCCAATATATGGAATCTGTATGAGACTTTATAACTGCACTTAAGTAAATGTATCATTGAAAAATCATACATCCCCAGATTTATGAAACAATAGAAATGCATGTGTATCTCAAACAATCCACAAAAAGGTTACAGAAATATTAACCTTCTGTATTAATGATTTCCTAGGGAATATTGTGTAATGATTTTATCTTGTTAGCAGGACATTTGGCAAACTGAGACTGATGCTACTCATGAGGTCATGGAAATTTGAGATTCATATGAAAGGGAAGATGTGATGTTGTACCTGTTTTTCATTCAATCAATTGGCATTATTTATTCTCTTCACACTTTCTCATATAGTTAGTAATACTCTTGCTCTTGAATTTGTTTCCCTCTTTCTTCCTTATCACAATATTTTTGTTTTCTAATTATTATTGACTTCAGCTGCTCAAGAAAAACTACCTTACATCAAATCCCCTTTGACAAGAATTTATCTTCACTCCAAAGATAAACAGCCCATTTTCCTCTTGTAAAAGCTGGAATCAAAGTAGAAGCAAGTTTACTTGCCTGACACTTGACAAGTCACTCTGCAATGCTCCCATGGAGTGATGAGTAAAAAAAAGGTACACAGGTTTAAAGAGGGCTATACAACAGTCTGACTTGCCTGCATGCAGCATTGCAGGCAAGTTGGCATGTCAGAAAAAATGTGCAAGGCAACTTGCCAACTGGCAGGCAAGTCAACTTGTCCCAAATTTTAAACCCCCCAATATAGATGTGAAAGTCACGTAGCAAAGGAGAGGATTAGGTGGTGCCTCACAGATTGGTTCAACCAGCTTTGACGCAGTCACAACCAAAAGATTATCAGACTCAGTATCACATAATTATCATTTTGCAGCTGTGTGCAGGCTCTGTCAGAGCATCACTCATGAATTTTAAGTTTTTGGGTTCAAATTATGAGGTGGGTCACTGGGTTCAAGTCCCGCAGTCACAAATTCTATGATACTAGACATGTTTTTAAAATATACTTGAAGGGATTAGTTGGATTTTCTATGTACATAGAAAACCTGTATCAAGCATGGGGAAATTTTCAATTGTCAATACAAGTAATATGTAATTGATACACATTGTTCACACATCCATTTGTCAATTGATCATTAAAGCATCTCCAATGAATTCTGGTGTTGTGGGCTCAATGACCACATTTGACAAAATTTCTGCGAGTGGTTTCTTCTTCAAATTATGTAAATTGGGAATAACAATCAAAAGTCATGCTTGATTTATGATAAAATAAAATAAGGTATTTGATGAAGGGGATTAGTAAAAACCTGCGCCTACACGCGGTTTTGTCAGAAAAGCGGCTTGTTTCCACTTGCCGCAGAATCACTCCTTGGCAAGCTGGTACAGGGGCAACGACGTCGCCCCCCGCTAAAACAATGTGTAGGCACCAGTTTACTGGTTTTTTTTATTAATGCCCTTTGATGACCTGGTTTAAGTTTTTTTAATAACTTGTTGTTGTTTTGCTTTTCCAACAATTGGGGAACAGTCCAACAATTGGAGAACAGCCTGGTCTAGATGAATTTATTTTCTCAAGCCATTCACCAAGTCCCTCAAGTTCCAACAACCTTCTCAAAATTCCTCAGAATATTGAATGTTGAAAAAGCCAGATTCCATGATTTTCAGATCCTGCAGTTGAGAGGAACTGTACAGCCACAAAATTCACACAAGCTTAGCTTATATACAAAGTTAATGCATGATGTGTCACAACTCACAGTGCCAGTGGTATCTCAGACTCAAGGCATTTGCCAAATATACTCACCCACATTTCAGGCACAGGCTGAGGAACATAAATATATAACCCCCCTGAATGCATATTTCCACTTGTACACACCCAATCCCTATCCTCCATGGAATGTTCTATAAAACTTGAGTCCACAATCACAATATGAAAAATCACAGCACCAAGTCAGAATTTCTTGTATATGTGGTGATACTAGAAGTACAGCCAATTTGTCAGCTACCTGTTGGTACTGGGCACAGCACAGGTAGCTAACAAGCTACTAAGCTCAATATGAAAGACCTAACATAGATTTGATTATAATAATAGAGATTACCAAGCCCGCCTACCTTACTAAAATGTAGTGACTGGGGCCTTTATCTCCATCTTTCCTCATTCTCTCTCTTTATTTCATCTTCCTACTCTTCCATCTTCTATTCTAGTGTACTCTCCATCTTTGAGAGTACTTATCTCTTTTATCCTCACCTATGACTGGCTGTTAAGCAGTCTTGTTATCTTATCCGCTGTCTGTTCAGAAGTGTTGTCATCTCATCCGCTGTCTGTTCAGAAGCGTGTTCTGCTCTTGGACTGTGGAGTCAAGTTTGATGTAGCGTGCCGTAACCCGCTGTATGTTCATTTTTCATTCATCCTACCGTCACCTTAGAGACGCAGGCTGACACAATTACCACAGAGTATGTGAAGTCATTCTCCAAAAAAGTCTTTTGCTGCAGTGTTGTGTGTTCCAGACTACACTGCGGCAAAAACTTTTGGGGAGTGACGGTAGATACTGCTATGTTATGACGCATTTTCAAAGTGACCACTTCCTATCTCTAAATTTGGTTGACAGCATGATGGCAAAACGGATGATTGAGTCAAAACTTGGTGGCCTGTTCTTTTCAGTTATTGAAATTTCCACCAAGTAGCCAACAGGACAACTGATTCATTACAGTGTAGGTAATTGGTAATGTATATAAAACAACAATTTCATGAATTGTCATTATTTTGCCACAGGTTCTCTCATCCTTGCACAATAGCTCTTTACTATGATCACATAAAAATGTATTGTCCTCCGGTACCAGCACAGTTTCAACCTCCAAATGAATCTTTGAGTGGAGAAATCAATATCTAGCAACCAATGTTTCCTTCTGAATTTATAGTACCTTTAATTCCAGATAATCAGTTGTTCAAGCATTCTTGTGGATCAAAGTACTCTTGTGAATCAAAGTATTCTTGTGGAAAAGATCTGGATATCTTGACGCAACAACAACTTTTTCTTTTGAGATGAAGCAGCTGAATTAGTGAAGTGAGCAGTCCCAGGTGCCTATGTAGCACTAGCAGAATATGTCCCACAGGGTCTGATTCTGACATGATCCTTGAAACCACTACATACATGCATTTTTTGAGCAAATCGGAAACTGACGCGCATGTTATTTGACGCCAGCACGTCAGAGGTTGTGGTAGTCTTCCTTTGATGCATAAATAGCGTGATGAGAAATTGTAATCTTCATGACAGAGACAACAAGCTCAAACTTCCAGGACATTCAGCGAGCAGTCACACACCTATAGGGTAGGGATAGGTGGGGATAACTTCATGCATAAATGATTCACTCCATCCTTGACTTTGCGCAACGAGTTCAACAGCTAGGCCATTGTTTCCTCACTGCTCAGCTATACTATCTGTCCCTTCTTTTTCAGAAAAAAGGGCTGAATAGATTAGTGCGCAATAGGTGCAATTGTTTTGAACTGATCATCTGATGGAGTCTTTGATTGACGACGGATAGTGCCTCACCAAAAAGATCTGGCGCTCTGCGTCAGTGCCCCGGGTACCCCGCGCCAGATCTTTTTGGAAAGGCACTGAACATGTGATATTTTCCTAACTTAACTAAGTCCCTCTGTTTGGAGGGGGGGCGCCGTCCCGCAGGGACCCTCCGAAGGAGGCCGGTTGGCAAGCACAGTGCTTCACCACTCGACCGCGAACGGAGGGTGGGACTTTGTTAAGTAAGGATATTTTCACTTTTCAGACGGCACATGTACCAGCCACCTCAAGCTGCCAATGGACGAGGAATGTGCAGACGAAGCGTAGCTCCTGATATGTACTGGTAAGCGTGCCTATGTCAGTATCCAGCCTCAATTCATCTTAGGGTCAGGCTAAATGCACTCCAACTTTTCACTTCATGTACTCCAATTTGGAGTGGAAAAGTGTGCACTCCAATTTTTTTGGAGTGGGAAGCTGTCTACTCCAATATATTTGGAGTGGACAACTTTCCACTCCAATATATTTGGAGTGGACAACTTTCCACTCCAAAATTTTTCACTACCTTGGAGTAAACAATCATGCACTCAAAGTTCACTCCAAAAATTTGGAGTGCACCTGAAGTCCACTCCAAAAGTTTTGGAGTGCACCTCAAGTCCACTCCAAAATTTTTGGAGTGCACTTGAAGTCCACTCCAAAAAAATTGGAGTGCACCTCAAGTCCACTCCAAAATTTTTGGAGTGCACTTGAAGTCCACTCCAAAAAATTTGGAGTGCACTCAAAGTGCACTCCAAAAAAATTGGAGTGCACAAAATTCCACTCCAAAAATGTCAAATTTTTGGAGTGAACAACCGCCCACTCCAATTTTTTTGGAGTGGACAGCTGTTCACTCCATTTTTTTTGGAGTGGACACTTTCCCACTCCAAAATGTTGGAGTGCATGTAGTAAAAGTTTGGAGTGCATTTAGCCTGACCCTTCATCTTACAAGCCATGTCCTATAATAAATCTTCACAAACACTGCAAAAGGGGTTGTATCGGTTACAACCCCCCGCGGTAACGTCGGCCAGAGGCAACCGATGTTACATCGGTCGCCCAGACCGATTTTATGTCGGCCGGGCCCACCGATACATTAGAACAAAGGAATAATGTATCGGTGGGACCCGCCGATGTAACATCGGTCTATAAGACCGATGTTACATCGGTTGCCGCCACCGATCTAGCCGCGGGGGGTTGTAACCGATACAACCCCTTTGGCGGTGAAATTAGATGTTTAACGGGCAAAGGTGGTAGGTGTCAATGGCGAAGAATCAAGTGCCCTGAAAAATCGAGTCATCGACTGCGGCCGTAGGTGTAAACCATCCTTCAAGTTCCACATTTGTCTGGAGCGCAGCACGGTCTCAGGAACAAATTGAAGAATTGATGATGCAATTTCCACCATCAAATTCAAACATGCTGTTGTCGTCGGGTGGTGCTTTACAAGGGCATTGCAAGCCATCCCCTTATTAGGCCGAACTAGCTGTAAGACAAACTGGCATACTATTATTGCCCAGTTGTAACCTACGAGGCCGCCCTGATTCTGGTCAGGTTTGATGTCCTCAAGTCAGTCTCTCAATAGTATTTCGGAAATGAGTTTCGGCAAGAGGAAGATGGCTGGGATATTTTCTCCCCACCGGTCTGATATGAACTGCCAGTAGGCCGAACTGCCAGCGCTGAGACGGTCTTCAGCCATCTCTTCCGTCCTGCAGAGAAAGCTGGGTCAAAAAGCTTTGGCCGACGGAGCCCACCTCAGAAGGTCTATAAATACCGAGAGAGGATCCACCAACTAACTTCATCTCTTCATCCCATCTCCCTCCCTCTCTCCCTCTGTCTTTCTTTCTCTCTCTCTCACCAAGCGTCCAATTATCCGCTTCCTATTGGTCCATCTAAGTTTCTCATAACTACTCATCCTATAATATCCCTTCAGAAACGTCATAATGCGTTTTGCTGGTGCTACTGCCGGAGTGCTGGTCATGGGTGTGTGGTCCACCCAACAAACCTTCACGAACCGACCTGATACTAACTTCATGACCTTCTCCCGTAGCAACCTTTTCGCGAGCGCGTTCTATTGCGCGTGGTCCAGCAACTCCATCTCAATCCCATGAGACAACGCAAGCTTTGCATTTGGTATCTGCGGTGCACCACTCCATAAGATCAACTGGCGGCAACGACGATTGGAAGAACTCCACAAACAATTCTCCGCATGAAGATCGTGACGGCGACGCAATGTCACCCGGTCAACACGCGTCTCCCAAGGACTCAGGTCCCAACGGCCGGGTCTACGAATCTTCCGCAACGGAGAACTCCAGAGAGCGTCCGGTCTCGCCAAATTCGATGACTGGGACTGAACATGAAGATCATACTCCACCCGCTGAACCGGATAGCACAAAAGATTCAGGATCCCCTGGGCGGGTCCATGAATATACAGCAAGGGACTCCAGAGATCGTGAGGTATTGCCGACGTCATCGAATAGCACTGACCATGAAGACCCTACGCCACCCGCTAAACCAGAGGGCCAAAAGGATTCTGGTACTGGCCGGGTCCATGAATACTCGGCACAAGACTCCAGAGAGCGTCAGATATTGCCGGCTTCATCGAATGGCGCCGAGCACGAAGATCATACGCCGCCTGCTGAACCCGACAGCACAAAAGATTCAGGGCATAATGACCGGGTCCATGAATATTCAGCAAAGGAGACCTCCAATGATCTCAACATGGTGCCAACTTCACCGAATCGCGCTGAAGACGAAGACCGTACGCCACCCGGTGAACCAGATGGCCAAAAAGATTATGGTAATGGCCGAGTCCAAGAATATTCTGCACAAGACTCTAGAGAGCGTCAGGCATTCCCGACTTCATCGAATGGCGCTGGACACGAAGATCACACGCCGTCTGGCGAACCAGAAGGCACAAAAGATTCAGGGCACAAGGGCCGGGTCCATGAATATTCGGCACAGGATGAGTCAATAGAGCGTCGTGCCTTACCAACTCTAGTCCCGTTAGGAACGGCGGACAATCCGACATCACCAACCGTCGGGGCTCAATCATCGGGCTCAACTGCCCACAATCCTACTGCCATTCTGTTGCAGGCAATCCGAGAGTATCACGAAGCGATGCACGCAGACGACTCATCTGAGGAGGCTCATTCTCCCCCCTCAGGCTTTGCCAAGCCGGCCCGGCACATGCTTCAAGTGTTCCCCTTACTCAAATACCAAACCAAACCGGTCCGCCCAACTATCCATGAATTGAGTCGGTCTCAAAATATTACAGCGCTATCCGCTGGCTCCAGAGCAGTACAACAGAACCACCTTTTTAATTCAACTGACGGCACCCCAAGAATGGCCTTCGGAAACCTCTCCTCCCTCTCCAATACGCCTCTCTCATCCAATCTACCCATATCAGCCATCAACCGAGACTTACTCAATATCTCTTCCCTCTCTAATAATTCCCCTCCCATGTCTAGCCCAGAAAAACCTTTCACTGATCACGATACCTCTTCTAACAGAGATACCTAGTGTTTCCTTCTTTTTGATTCTCATAATGACACCAAACGTCAAAGTGTGCCTAAATTTAATATCACTTCCTCCGCTTCTATCTCTTGCTCTTTAAATGCTACTTCATTTTCTTCCAATAACACCGCAATCACCTTGTAATCAATTGTTGTTTTCAATTTTTTTTCTGTTCCTTTAATACTCCTGGATCATCTTTGTTTGTTTCGTTCCTCTTGACATCACAAAATACTGCGTTCCAATTATTTATCTACATTTCTAATAATACCCTTAATATTCAATGTTTTAACCGTTCTCCTGGTCTCCTAATCCTCAATTCCAATTATTTATCTCAATGATCATACGCCTACATGGATACCACAAATCCCTTCTAACAGATGGGATCTCCTGTCAAGTACACTACACCTCAACCAATGAGATAATGTTGAGTGAACGAGAGCAGTGCATCTCAAATAAAGGGTTTTTAGGGGGGTGTGAGGTTGCATTCAAGAGATGTGTATTGGTTCTGAGGCCAATTCTTGGCTTATGGTAAAAACCACAAAATCGATCTAACCAATGATATATACTTGCAAATACGTCAGGCGTCAGCCAGTTAGATATGTGAGGCTGAGTGAACGAGAGCATTGGATCACATACAATATAGTATTTGAGCAATCTCTTCTTGCTCCTAGGTTCTCTTAAGTTGAAGTTTCTCCTCAAAGCATTACCGGCCCAGAAACCCCTCAAGAACAACAACGAATCCTTCAAGACCAAATTCTTTTCAGCCATTGACTTGACCGCCTGTGTGAGTTTACTTGTGTCGTTATTACATGCGCCCCAGCTGCATTATGAGCTTTCACCTAATTCTTTGCATCGCTGTCAACAAAAAATTCCTCTTAAGTTTGTTGAGCATCATGCTCCGGCTTCCTCTAGTCTGGAACTCCTTCCCTAATCTGCTTGTGCACTCAAGCCCCTTTTTTGATTCTCCTTTTTTCTTGCTTTTCCTCCTCCTTAAATCCTTGTATCTATGTAGCTTAAATCCTCGTATCTCACACTCAAAAGATCCAGCTCAAACACTCGCTCATGCAACCAGCTCAAGAAGTTGACCTCACCAATACAAATACTTGACTCTTTCACCTCCTGAATCCTTCCCTTGGGGAACTCACTCATATCGCTGCTTCACCATTTCATTTTGATTCCATCATCAATATCTCTGCACAATTGTTCCTCCAGCTGTCCACTCTCCAAACCTGACAGCAAACACGCTCTCATCACCAATCACCACCTACTCTTTCCATTCTCTTCGCACATTGCCACCTGATCCTTCTCGCATTGCCTTCATCAAAGAAGACAAACTTCATCAGTAACTCGGCTGCGTTAGTCTCCTTGGACGTATGTCTCCGTCTTGCCTTTCTCTCATCAAGCTTGACCCATTAACTCACTCCTTCCTTTAGTTTCCATTCCTTCTGCTCTTCTGTTTTCCTCTTTGCTCCATTGTCTTGTTTCTCAAGTTGTGTTTGCCTTTAAGGTACATTTATTTTTTTGTTGTTCATTCTTATTTGTTTCTTCATTCTGACTGAAATGTTCATTCTTTAAGTTCCTGAAAATCATTTAAAGTTTAAGTTATAACCCACAGGTGATTGAAAATCAGGTGGATAAGCATGGTCCACCCAAGTTGCCCTTTGCTAGTTCTGAATATGATAGCGCACCGCACCAGTCGGTGACTTTGATGAAGTGTTCAAAAGTGGTCAACATTTTTGAATTGGCGCCTCAGCCTACTCAGGAGATTCCAAAGGCGCGCTATCGCGCTCAACGCGACTCGTTTCTGTCACTGAAGATGAAGAATAAGAAATTGTCCCGGTCAAATACTGCAGTCAAAGAAATAGTCTCCAGCGGACTTCTTGAATAGTCTTAACCCTTGGCTTCAGAAAACAGGATGTTGCGGCGCCTGAACTCTGAGCATCTGAGCAAAGCCAGAGCCGAACTTTTACTTCAAGAGAGGACCTCAGAATTTATGCCTTCTGAAAACGACCACTCCCAGTGCTCAAGAGAATTGACTGAAATACCAAACTTACACCCCACCACAGGACTGCTTCGAACTACAGCGACAATTGAAACGGAAAGGCTGCGACGAGAAAATACATGTCCCGGGACTCGATCCAAGCAGTTACGCTCACATAATGCACAACGAAGAACACCGCCGGCGCATGGCGCATCTTGCGTATTGTAACAACCCTTCCCTTCTCAAGAGCAAGAAGTATATCATCAATTATGGAGTCCAAAGCCTCAAGCTTGAAGCTATCCCTGAATCAGTTGGTAGCTGGTTGGTCTTAAAAGATCCTTGTGATCCCCGCCAACGCAGGACAAAGCTGGAATATATTGTTACATCCTGGTAGTATCCACATGGGAACAATCTATTAGTATGTTGTTTCTGTCAGAACTCATCCGCAGCTCCAAGCAGCAGGAAGAGCGTGCAAGGAGATGTAACATGTAAGTCACATCTCCCTAGAACAGATCAGTTGCATGATCCCAATAGACTAACGCATCTGTTTGATCTAAACAGCGGATCAGAAACACAGAGCGGCGAACAGATCAAAAACTGATCGGAAGGACAAACGTCACATCAAGAATCATCAGTAGGACGGTTCACATTGGGCTATTTTTAGCCATGCTGATTTTGTCATCAGGAAACATTTGATATAGATCAGCAGGGCATCAGCTGACCTGTTCACATTGGAACTGGCTAAACTTCCCCCGCCCATCCCCGCGCATCCGATCAACAACCTGCCTTCTCTTTGCTTCCATCAGCTTCCATCTCTCAGCTGCTCTCAGCTCCCTCCCATCGTCTTCTACACGCCTTTCCGGAGAAGCTCAACTCATCATAATTCATCAGATCTTGCACCAACTATTCAAACAGCAAGACCTGCTCTGAAACTTATTCTTCTCATCCATGATTGCATAGGACAGCGACATCAATTTAGAAATAGCTCACCAAAAAAAAAACCAAAAAACTTTATAAAAACGGTTGTACAATCTCTGCGCCTTCAGCAACTCAGCTGACATGCCTAAACTACTTGAGTTTGTTATCAAGAACCAAGGACTTACTCAAAAGTAATCGGCCAAAAAGAGTTTCAACTTGTGATGGCTGTAAAGAAAGTATGTACATACCATGAGAGCAAAGTGTAAATGTTCAGAAGTGTAAAGAATTTTCTGTTGTGGGATTTGAACCCACAACCTTCTACATTCATGAGAGCTGCTCTCACCACGGTCATTTGGGTCTTGCTGCGGCCCGCAGCAACACCTTGTTGCTTCATGCAAGTTTGAATTCATTATGCATCAACATCTGCAGCAACATTTCAAATTGCATTCAACAACGCATACATATAAAATCTGGTACCTTTCATACATATGCAAATGCTGACAGTGGCTGATGTGTGGTTCCTTTGAGCGACCATCTCACATGGGCTGATCAATGCTTGCGTTGACTGCTGATGACTGTGGAAGCCAAGAAGCTTGATCACCTCTCTTGAGTCATGATTTAATGGCTAATAAGCCTATAGATACACCATTGTTTGTCCCTGCTTGTCCCCATGCATTGTCATACATACAACGTATACAGCTCCAAACATCCCGTAAATAACCACACCCTACTTCTTTTCCCTCGAAGAAATAAGCAAGCCTTTGCCCCCTAGTATTCACCTCAAACTGCATTGCTTTCATCAAATTATCACCGTTTCTCTTCTACATAAATACATATACCCGCCACTTCCACTCAGCTATTGCCATCTATCAGTGATCCCCAATGAATCCGCGGCTGCCCCTAGCTTCACTCCCAAACAACAGAAGGCAATAGACTCCGTGTGCAAGCACGCACTCAACATCATGACTCCATGTTGGCTGTGCTCATTGAAGAGGTCCGTGCTTTGAAGGCATTGGGGCAAAAGTCTCAACCCACTACCACTAGCACCAAGCAATCCGCCAACCTATCCACCAGCCAAGCTCAAGAAGATGCTTTCCCAAAGAAAAGCAATCAGCCAAAAAAGAAATGGGTGGTCGCAAATCAATCCTGGAAGCACTTCCAACTCCCTCGATGTCTACTCCAAAAAGAGTGGTCCGCGCAACTTCAGCCCCCCCCCCCCCAAGGTTGGAAATCCAAAACTGCAGAAGTCCTCAAAAGATGTAACAAAGCTGGCCGTGACAAAGGTCCCATCTCCACAATGCCACCCCCAGAAGATGCAAACCGGCAATTTCCCCCTGTAATTCAATTCAACCAAGGTACGTTAACAGCTCTCAAGTCATCTTAGCAATCAGCTGACTAAAGTTGTATCTTCTACTGTAGAACACACTTTTTGTACACATCAAGATATTGCTGGGTCTCTTAAGGCAAGACTTGGTACCTTCAGCACCAGAAATACAGGAGCTTCAAGAGTTTTGCCAGCGATTTGCCAACAACAACCAAGTTCAACCAGCCGCCACAGTGCTGTCATCACCCGCACTCATGATCAACTCAAGCAATGTTCAAATTTTCAAGAATGCCACTCAGGGATCTGTCAAGCTTGGGAGGCAAATCATACATCTGGGGTCCAACAATGTTTGCTATGACCAAGGTCTCATGGTGCGCCTTGGCTTGCGTACTTGGTGTCCCAATCTCAAAGAGGATTCTGCTTCATTATACAATGCAGCCCATTGCATCACCACCATTACCACCTTTCAGGAACTCGTTGCTGGATATGCTTACACGTACATGAGTGTCAATTCTCAACTTGCTACCAACACCGCGCTTTACATTCAAGCCTACAATCACTATGTACATTACGTCCTCCTGAACAAATACAAAAAAGAAAAAAAAGAGACAGGAAAAGTTGCTGCTGAAGCTCAGAATAAGACATCATCTAAACGTTGGGAGAGGGTAAGTCAATCTTGTGAACTGAAGATGGTTAATCTTATTGCTAACTTGCCAATTTTGCCCAGTTGCAAGATGCGCGGAAAGATTTTGTGATTCTCAATAAATTCCCAAAACACTATATCAATGTTCTTGAACAAATTGGTTCTCACAGCAATGACAAGCTTGATACAAAGAGGGGATTCTACAAAATCAAAACCCTGCCATACCTCTTGAAAAATGCTAGAAAACTTATTTGGGTGCTGGACGTTGTGATGAAGGGCGCGGGCAAACAAGATCAAGCAGCCAATGGAAAATCTTGAGTCCAAAGATTGCCAAAAACACCTATCCTCTCAAACTACAAAACAGCCCCAACCAAGCTACCCATTGAATTTTACAACCCAAAATGGTTCCTCAACTTGACAGATGCCCAACAACAATCAATTCCAAGCACCAAAGCCGTGGCCTTTCTTCCAAATGTTAGCAAATCCTTAAAGCCCAAGAAACATAGTCACCCAGAAGAGAAACTAACCAACATGTCATTCATTTGCAAGTACTGGGATATCCTTGCCAAGCCCTACGGCCTCTTGGAGGAATCATCCAACACCAAATCAGAGGACGGTGAAGCTGCTGGGCAAGGAGGCCCGCAGAATGCTAGCAACTCACAGGGCTAGGGGCATGACTTGAGTGCACCCAGCCCTGACCAATTGGAAGATGAGGATCTTGAGGAGGGGGAGTCTGGGGAATTTTAAAATGAAGACTATGTTGTGGACAATGACAAGGGCAAGGAGAGTGATGGAGAAAAGGATGACAAAGAGGATGCTGACAACAATGAGGAATGGGACAAAGCAGGGGAGGGGGCCAACCTTGATGGAGATGTTACCATGAGCTCAGCCAAGTATGGAGTTAGTCAGAACATGCTGAGCACTATGGAGGACAAGGAAGAAGGCTGGTGACGTTGGTTGGGAAAGTTTGAGGCACGGTTGCTTGGGTTTATGTCAAAGACCAAGCAAAAACCTCTAAAGGCTTGTTTTTGCTTTCTGGCGCAGGAAAAATTAGCAATCCAATTGCACATACAACGTGGTTTCTTTTTTCTGTCTGGGTAAACATTAAAGAAAAGAACAAAAAATAAATAAAAAATAAAAAATCTTGTGCTATGAATAAATATGATCTCACTGCAAAAGGGGTTGTATTGGTTACAACCCCCCGCGGTAACGTCGGCCAGAGGCGACAAATGTTACATTGGTCTCCCAGACCAATTTTGTGTTGGCCGGGCCCACCGATACATCAGAACAAAGGCATAATGTATTGGTGGGACCCACCGATGTAACATTGGTTTGGTAGACCAATGTTACATTGGTTGCCGCCACCAATCTAGCTGCGGGGGGTTGTAACCGATACAACCCCTTTGGCGGTGTCTATTTTTTGTGTAGGTAGAAAAACATTTCTTCTTCCAAATCTAACCCACGAAATCAATCTATCCATTTCTTTCCTTGTGTAAATAGGAATACTGCCTTTCTATATATGTAAATAGCAATACATGTCTAAGACCCAATCTTGGCTATGTTCTCTTGCAATAAAGTGGCTGGCTAACACCAGTTTGTTGCTCCAGACTGCACTTGTGCAACCTTCATGAACAGACTTGATTAACAAGCCGCTTTCAAGGAATGTCCCAGGGGACATGCTGCAACATCACCCAACACATCCAACACCATTTCCTCCCCATTGGCTCTCTTCACCACCCAAGCTTACTCTCTTTTACACAACATCTCTTCTCTGTGTACCCAAAAATATGGGTTTTGAATTCTCTTCTTTTCACATGTCATTTTTCTTTTTTTAGAGCAAGAGATAGGAAAAGAGAAGAAAAAAAGACGATTCACCAGGGGAGAATTTATGGCACTGGCATGCCAGTGCCACTGCATGCGTTCTTACTTGAACCCCTGCCCAATGATTGTACATGTTTGGCTCCATGGGACTTGAAATCATGGTGATGTGGGTCAAGTTATTTGTAGAACATCTTCTGAAGTGAACCACAAAGCAAGCTGATATTCAAATGATCAAAATTGTAACTTTATAATGAATGAATCCACAAATCATATAGAACCCAAGCTGAACTCAAGTCAATCTTTTGATTTTCTGAGTTCTTGAATGCTCCAATCAGTATTGGCCCATCTTTAAATAATTCTTCTTTAATATTAATACATCAATATTTCCATTCATTGACATGTGGAGAATCATTCTGATCAACAAGTCTTTATCAACTATCATTTATTATTTCTTTGCAGTGCCTAGCTAATTTTCAATCTAAACCTCTTGAGAAAATCTTTTCTATAACCTTATAGATGATGAAAAAATATTCATAAAAAGGATTCAAACCTTATTGAGTACGTTTGGAGTTAAATTTAGAGCTCTAGTTTTCTTTAGAAGTTTAATTTTGAAAGTTTTATACACAATTACATATGTCCCCTGGTTTTCAGATTTCATGAAGTCCTAAGTTTACCAAAAAGAATTGAATTTCCATCAGAAAATGTATATCATACAATTTTTATCCAAGACATCTGAATTTTTACCCTCTTCCAAAAAATGACAAGTACACCTGATGGTAGTTGGCCTCCCTAATAATCCCCTTTAAATAAAATTTTGACTTGAATATTTTCAAAGATCATTTTTGCGCAGTCACTGTGCATTTTGCACAGTGACTGTGCATTGAACATGTGTAATAGTTGACTTTTTTTTTAAAAAAAGTTGGGTCAAAAGTTGTGCCATAGTTTCCAAAGACCAACTCCCATCGGTTGCTTTTTTGCTTTTTTTGTGGTGCTTGGTGTACGCTCGTTACATTATTGTGACATTTGAATTTTTATGCTGCTGTACGCCCGTACACCAGAGTACAAATTCATATTTCACAAAGATTTACAGGTGTGTGAAAGGTTGTAAAGGTGGTTTTTGCTGTTTTGACCAAAAAATGGTTAAAATGGGACACCTTTGTTGCAAATCCAAATGATTGTTTGCTGGAAAGTTTGGTCTGAGCCAAAAAGTGTACAAATGGGGGTAGTTAAAGACCCAATTCTTCAGATTTTAAAATTCCTTCAAAATGCGGGACCAACTACAATGAATTGCGGCACCTCAAAAACAGAAGATTGTGAATTCATTCCATTCAAAAAAGCACATTATATTTAAGTTTTTTTTGCCTCAAAAAAGTAAAAATAAGATACTTCTTTGAAATAAAACAATCAAGAAGAAAGTAAATTTTCAAAAGAATGATGAAATCAGAACTGTGGTTGTTTTGGTATCAGTTCAGGTTTGCATGCTTCAAGTTTTCCACTTGAGTTGAACATAAAATCACATACACATCAAGCAACACTTGTTGTGAGATTGTTGGTGACTTCAAACTGAATTTCAGTTGAACATGCAGTTTGAATGTGCATACCTCCAAACACGGTTCAAACCAAGAGAGGGTAATGAGTTATGCAATGGCACCCGTCAATGGGTGCCATGAAATCTCCCTTGGTGATTGATTCCTATTGTGATCATGGCCTTTGATAAGCAATGGCTTAATTGAATAACGGGGCAATAGGTTTCCCCAAGCACAGATAGAGCAACAGACAGGGCGATTAATGGTCAGTGAGAGCGGCCCAGAGGGAGATGTAATCTGAGAAGATCCAGGCAAGCCCAACCGGCACACGGGAGTCTCCACCTCACATGGGGGAACACAGCGCAGGCCTGGTTCTTTGTTTGCCTGTTTTTGTATTGCAAGAAGATACTCAGCAGGAATAAAACAATGAAAAGGGGAAGTGAGGAGGGAGGAGCTTAACCGGAAGAGCATGTTTTTTCAAATTTCAAGGTGTGGAGAAATGATACAAACAAAAGGGGCAGAACAGTGCCATCTCATTCTCTCACAATATGTCTAGAAGGGCCTGATGATTGTACGGGACAAGGATGATCCCATTGCGAGCAATCCCAAACACATTTGGTGTGAGTAATTGATATGCCGCCAACATTTGTACCTCCAATGGTGCCACCACCTGTGCCTGAGTATGGTCAATCTGACCAACCACTGCCTTCAAGAGACACCAATAATACCTGAATTGGGCCATTTGGAGTTGGGTGTTTTTGGGAAACATGTTTGTGATTGGCAACAACACAAGAAGTCTTCTATTTTTTCCCGTGTGATCCGCAATGTGTACAATTGCTTCACTATTCCGTAACAGTTCTTTCTGCCTACCTTGGCCACCACACAGTTTTGTGGCTGTTTTGTCGTGATTTCAACCCATTGCAAGGAATTGTTCAAAGTGGATAGGCCCACCCAGGAAAAACTTGACCCCTTTTTGGCACCAGAACAGTGTCCCTGTGAACTGCTGATCAATCCTCTTGAGAATATAGTAAAATATTTTTTTGTACATCTTGTCCTTCCAGCTGATAGGTTTTGACTTTGGTTGATGATCCGCATTCCTCTCCTTGCGTATCATTTCTTGAAATTCAGGCTTCTCCATCATCCATTGCAAGTGGCAACCACAACAAATCATTGCTCCATTCATCCTGTCTACAAAACCCACATGAATCAGCATGATGTTTCAAATGCACTGACAACAAAGATAGAATTTGGATACCCCAAGCAAGGGACCCCAACCTCTCATGTGTTCAGGGGTGTGAAGAGCAAAGTGGTGGTTTGGAAGCACTTTGATGTCATCAAACAGCTTGTGTATTGTGTTGCAGTAGTTTTTGTAGTTCACTTCAAACCAATTGATGAGCTTTGGGGTGAGTTTTTGAGCAAATAATATGTGGGTGCACTGCAACAAATAAGCAGTGTTCATAAAGAACTTGGTCTTGATGTCCCTGACGTTGTCCAAATAAAGATCAAAAATCACCAATGGTATGACGTACGCAAATAGACAACACCATTGGGCCGCTTTTAACTTTCCATGTTGTTCCTCTCTGAGATTGGGGGGGGGGGGGGGGGGGGAGCTTTGGCAAACCTGGTGGCAGTACCACCTTTGACATAATTTGGCGAAACCTGACTATGTCTTCTTGTGAGAAAGCCCCTCCACCCTCCCCTCCATCAAGTGCAGTCCTTTGGCAATTATTTCCGGGCATTTCAAGTTGAGCTTGCGGTTGTTTTTTTTTCTTTTTCTTTTAGGGATTGCTCTCAATTTCCATCTATTTTGCCAATGTTTCTGCAGGATACCCTTGAGCCAGTTATGCATAACGCCAAGTGCAACCTTTTTGCTTGGATTCCAATAGCGTAGACGGTTGAGTTCAGACCAGCGCACCCCAGTTTTTTTGAGAATCTTATCTTGAGCGTTTTTGGAGCTAGCAAGCCTGGATTGTTGTGCGGCTTTAATTGTCTTGTTTATTTTCTAGGTTCGCCAAGTTTGAGTTTCTCAAGAGATTGACACTTTGAATGACACCACAAGCAAAAACTAGTTGCACTTGGTGAAGCAAAACCTGCAAATTTCTTTGTTCCTGGAAGATCACCAAGTAAGCACAACAATTGAACACGGACCAAGCAACCAGAAGGATGTGGATGATTTTTGATTGTTACACCTGAATCAAGCATTATCAGCTCATCCACAGTGGGCTTCAAGAGGTGGTGATTGTTATTTTATCTGGTGAATATGGTCCTGGAGTGAGAGCAGCTAGACAGATATACAATATTTTGTTTTGCAACAACGTTGGAAGGTTCATACAGCTGAATGCAAATACACCAGTTGATTCAAACTTGCCATTGATCTTGTTTCCTCGGGGGTTGAACCAATCTTCAAAAAGGGAAAGCACTAAGTTGAGTGGAGTCGGTGTATGCGTTGAAGCAAGTTTTTGAAAGTTTTGACCATGTTGTACGTCAATGAGCTCTGTCTGGTGATGGCTGAGATTGCGAGTCCACGTGTCAATGGCAGCTTCAGTCTCAGGCTTTGACAGCAGCCATTCAAGCCACAAAAGTATTGGCTGAGAAATAAAAGAACATTGAGGGTCACTGAACGTTCCTGGCATGGTCTTTTTGGGAAGCTTAGACCATCTCCACCGGGTGTGTCCATTTGAGTGACTAAATTCCAAAATCCCACGACTGCGGCGCGTAGTATAGATCCTTGCGCTCAAGCTGTTTTGCACCAGAAGGTCCTCATGTAGGACCTTGTGAATGTGAAAGGGTGATCCCCAATCCACACCCTGACTACGGATGTTGATCTCAATGAAAATTGTGATCAAAAAGAAAGATAATCAAGATTCTCATTCAGCCTATTTCCATGGACATCAATCCAACCTTAATCCAGATTCTCCGACAAAGGAAGTTGATTGCTGGGCTTCAAGGCCGAACGCACGCAATCCTGGAAACTACTAGTGCAATGCTGGAAGATGGTGAAGAAGATGAAATCGGTGCAAGAACCCATGGAGGATCAAAACCAGGCAAACAGCCAAATCGGCCAAGAGATTTTGAAGGCAGTTACTCCCGACTTCATCAGCAGTACTTCAGTACAAGCCCCCTGTATGGCAAGGAAGTTTTCCGACGTCAATTTCGAATGGCAAGACCCACATTCTTGAAGATTTGCAAGGCTGTTGAAGCACACAACAAATACTTCACACAAAAGGCCGATGCCTGTGGAAGAATGGGACTTCACCTGCTGGTGAAAGTCACAGCCACTCTTTGCATTCTTGCGTATGGCGGTGCAGCCGATTGCAATGACAAGTATCTTCAGCTGTCTGAGACTACCTCATTGGAATGCATGAGTTTCTTCTGTGATGCAGTTGTGTCAATCTTCTCAACCGAATATCTCCAATACCCAACCGCTAGCGATCTGGAGAGGCTTTTAACAGTTGGCGCAAAACAAGGATTCCCGGGGATGCTTGGATCACTCGACTGTATGCATTGGAAGTGGAAGAACTGCCCATCTGGATGGGCTGGAAAGTTTCAAGGAAAAGAAAAGGTGAGTATTTAGAAAAATGTGTGGCATTACTTTTGTATAGAAATTGATCTTCTTTACACATACTCCAGATGCCAACAATCATTCTAGAAGCGGTGGCATCACATGATTTGTGGATATGGCATGATAACTTTGGCATGCCAGGATCACACAATGACATCAATGTCTTGGATCACTCGCCTCTGTTCAAGAAACTCCTGTATGTCCTGGCTCCCGAATGTGAATATACAATAAACGGAAACACATACCATCAGGGGTATTACCTGGCCAATGGCATCTACCTGGACTGGGCAACGTTAGTCAAGACTATATCGCAGCCTTGGGGATTGGATCAAAAACACTTTGTTAAGATGCAAGAAGCATGGTGTAAGGATGTGGAGCGTGCCTTTGGCATTCTGCAGGCTTGATTTGAAATTGTTTCTCGCCCAGCCTGAGGATGGAAACATCATAACTTGAAGCACATTATGAAGGCTTGCATCATCCTCCACAATATGATAGTGGAAGATGAAAGAGATAGTTATTTACAGTATTACGACAGTAATCCATCTGCAGTTGTCACTACGGTTGAAGTAGTGAGAGAGGGACAAATCTCATTTTTGAGTTTTATAGAAAACTATCACTCTATGAAGGACATCTCAACTCACGTTCAACTGCGAAAAGACCTGATTAAGCACCAGTGGGAAATCAAAGGTCACGACTCCGAGGATGCTAAAATATAGCTTATTGTTGTTATTTCATTTTCTTTCTACTTGGTGATGATTCTCATGTATGACAAACGATCAGGATTATTTGTGAGCTGCAAAAAATAACACAGTACACACACACACAACTTTCAGTATAGCAGGAGAGATAAGAGAAACTGAGAGAGCATGTGAGAGAAGGCAGTCATAACAATGAGGGAAGAGAATCAATTTAAGTAGAGTCAGTTGGATGGGAGCTGGAGGTATTCGCATGGAGCAAACTGATAATTTCAGATCTCTTTAATTTAAAAAATTCCTTTTGTTCATCATCAAGGCCATCGAGATTCTTGGACATGATAGCAAGCTGAGTGAAAGCTGCACCGCTCTCGGCAAGCTTCTTGAGGGAGTTGGAGTCGTCCCTGAGGAAAGTGTTCAGTGTTTTTGATTGAACCGCCAGTTCAGTGTGAGCGTCGGCAAGCTTGCTTTTCCACAAATCATTGCGTGCAACTTCCCTTTGGGCCATCTTGGCCTTCTTCTTGCCGATAGGACATTTGAGTATGGAAGAATCATCGGCAGTTCCCTTGAACTCAGAGGCAGGCTCAGATGTCATTGTGGAGGCTGGTAAACTGGATGGGGCTTCTTGACTTGGACTTTGTGCTCGCTTTTTCTTTGCCGCTGATGGGGTCCCCTTTTTTTGGGTATTGGAAATGGAGGCATGCCACTTGACACATTTGGTGAGAAGATTGTAGCTATGTATGTGCTTGAAGTGAGCTTGCTGGTCTTCAGAAGACAATCTAAGAGCGCGGTTCAATTGGTCCTCGGGTGACGCTCTGCTTTGGTTGAACTTGTTGACCTGAATGAAGCACGCATGGAATTTGTTGATGATCCGCTGTAACATTGACCATCGCTTCTTCAGACTGCTGAGGGGTGGGGGTGGGTGTGGGTTTGCCTTGGTGTAAAGCTTTGTAACTTGCATCCAGAAGGTATTTCCATCTTGATGAGTTCCAACAGCGGGATCTTTGGTAACTTGAATCCAGGCTCTACAGAGCTCAACATCCTTGTGCTCTTGGTAATTGGCTGCCTTCTTTTTTTGAGCCAAAAGCCCTTCATTTTGCAATTCAGCGACCGATTCAGCGATGACACCATTGTTTTCATTTGCGGTTGGGGATAGGGGAAAATCAACTGGAAGGATGACATTGAGCAGGTTCAGATTCATATCAAAAGCAAAATGAAAAAAAAGTAAAATGAAAAAAGACCTACTGAATTCATTGTCTCCATCTTTTGTTCCAAGGAGGGGATCAAGAGGAATATAGGCCAACATGGCAGAATGAAGCAGTTTGTATGTGTAGATTGATGACAATATCTATCTGACCGGGGGGTAGGATCACAAGGTTTGCCTGTGAAAGTTGTTTGGGTTTTCCTTTGAGAGGTGCTATACTGGCGTAAATGTAGGGAGGTGGTAGGGCGCAGGAAGGGAATTCTCAGTTTAGGAGTGTGTTTAGCACCCCCAGTGGAGTGTCTAAATGGGCTTTGGGTGTCTGAATTTAGTTTAGGCACCCAATATAAGACGCCCGGTGGAGATGGTCTTAGGGAATTGGCCCAGGTCTTTGACAGCCCAATGTGCCAATTTTTGGACCCACAGTTCTTTTTTGCACAGTTGATCAGTGGGAAATGGCGTATATGTACAGAATGTTGGTGGAGGGGGTCCGTTTGCTGCATATGGGTAGAGGCAAAAGCAAGTACAGCAGCAGAGAGTTTTTATAAGGGTTGGTTGGATCTTGTCCTTCAGGATCATAGTGCGTGGGTTGCGTGGCATTCTTGCAAGGGATCAAATTGATGATGATTGCAATTGTTTAACCGTCTTGTTGAGTATTTTGAAAAGAGCCGTAACTGCTGTACAACAGTTTTGGCGGCTAACATTACAAAATATATGTAGCCAACTGACAAACAGGATGATGAAGACTGTATAATTGATGAGAGAAACATTCAGCAAGGCAACTTAGAATGGAATTGATAAAGAACCACCAAGATGGAAGCTATTTTGGTTTTCATCAAATCCCAGGAATACATCACTCTCTTCCGAATACTCACTGGCTTCCAAGCTTTCTGAGGTTGAAGTGTCAGATTGGTGAACATTGCGAGCTTTGATTTCAAGAGGTCTTTTGTATTCTTCAGAGCGGTGAATAGCTAGGTTCCGGGCAGACAGATACTTCCCTGATATTGCATTTCCCTGGCTATCAGATACTGTGTTCACTATGAATTGAGAGCAGGTGCAAAGCTTTGGAGTGGTGCGATTAGGAGCCATGATTTGAGGTGAAATTGACCGGGGCGGTTTTCTTTGTTTTCTTGAGGTTTTCTGTAAGGACAGCCAAGTGCTTTGGAGGTGAATAGTAGATGAGAGCCGTTGGAGGAATTGTTGAGAACAGGTTGATGGGAACCAGAGTTGGATGAGAGGTTGTGGATTGAATTGAGTTGAGGAGTGAGGCCAAGGTCAGGTGTTGAATCAATCAGCCAAGTCCTCACATGTCACACGCATCCTGAAAACCACTGCATTTGTCAGATGTTGCTGCGGGCCGCAGCGACACCCAAATGACCGTGGTGTCTAATACTGCTGAGCTAAACACACATTGGTCTTACAAGCAACTGTTGGATGATACACTGATACGGCTCAGCCACACATGTTGGGCATGAAGCACATATTCCATCAATTCCAACAGCCCCCCTTGCTTCATGCCCAAATGAAGTATTATATGGGAGCATGAATATCAATTAACAAGGGTTTATCCAATGTTCAATTCAGTACACTGATGAGCTACAAGACTGTAGATCTGTAAATGTTCAAGAAGTGTAAAGAATTGTCTGTTGTGGGATTTGAACCCACGAACTTCTACATTCATGAGAGCTGCTTTAATACCGCTGACACCACATGCAAACGGCAGGCACTTATCCATAAGCGTCCTCCGGTGACTTTCACCTGTCACATGCGCGCAACCAAGTTTGATGTTGCTTGATGGTTGTTGACCACTCTTGGACGTTGCGCTTGGTTGCGGCCCGCATGCCAGCTCATGTCACCAGAGGATTCTTTTCAAAAAGCGTCCACAGTTTGCGTGTGGTGTGAGCTAAACACACATTGGTATTAAAAGTAACTGTTGGATGAGACAATGATACAGCTCATCCACACATATTGGGCATGAAGCACATATTTCATCAATTCCAAAACAAAGAGCAAAAACGAGTGTATTGTATGTATCTTCTTGGCAAGTGTATGCACCGATGATGTGGAGAAAGAGGTCTGTGAGGAGATCAGGTGGTGGAAGACATCAGCAAACAGGGGGAATAAATGTGTTACAGATGCACTGTGTATGTCACGGGTGGCTAAACTGTATTTGGAGGTGGTTAAAATTAACCCAAGGCTTGCTGATTTGGTGCCAATGTGAACCGTCCTAGTAAGCACAGCCATAGCCTCTAAAACCAGAAATAAAAAAAGCTTAAATATCTAACCAAGCTCTTTCCTCCTCCCAGACCGTTTGTAGACAGCAATCAGTTGCATAACCTTATTGCTTGCATGAGCAGCAAGAACAAAAGGTAAGCCCTGCAACTTGATACAACCTAGCAAACGGCTTGAGGCTAACAAACTCCCTCTATAGATCTCAAACAACTCTGAGCACCCCAGGCCCATTAGCATACTGCATCAGTCAGACAACGGAAGGGTATGTCCAGCCTGCAGAGACTGGAGTTGTTGGATCAAACAGCTTGCTGATGCATGTTTTGTCCTTAGCTCAGTTATTGACAGGATCAATAGCGTCTAGACCGTGAAGGAGCATCAATAGAAGTCCAGCCCAGAGTAAATAAGCCTCAGCCATGTTTTGTCAGCAACAATCAAATGTACTGACAACAACTTACACGCAGCTCTCACAAGTGAAATCTGCCGTGCAGATATCAGGATTGAATTGCAGCGCAATCAACCAAGCTTTCATTCTTAGTTTCCAGATCATATCAGCCTCAAGCTTCTCCTGCCCCTAGGTGATTACAATCTCCATTTCTCTATAGCTTGTAACATTAGCGATGTAAGAGCATCTCCACTGCAGGAGGGAAAACCCGGTAGCCAAAAACCAAAAATCCCTCCCAGCCGCAGCAATATAGCTCCCGTGACTGCTGCGGCATCCAGCGGGAGTAGCCAACTGGAGAGTGAAACTGGGCTGTCACTGGTGTGTTGGGGGGATGTTGCGTTGGATCAAGGTTGGTAGATGTGATCTTTGGGGGTTGTGTCGTGTATGTTGACAGAGGTTTCAAGGAATATTGGTATTTCACGCAAAGGGATGGAGTTGTGGAATGGGGCAATCGCATTGCTACCGAGCGAGCAACCAAGGCATTTTGAGCCTCAGACAGCGCCCCCGGTGGATGGTGATTTTTGGGTTTGGGTAGCTAAAACCCGGATGGCTACCCAGTATACCTCCCGCGGTGGAGATGCTCTAAGAGATTGGATGGGGAATTGGAAGATGGAAAGCACAGGGGGCTTATGATTATGTAAACTGGGCTCTGTCAATGAATAGTTGTATTCCTTTCTCCTGCGGTTGTTTTCCTTTCTCTTCATCACTTCTGTTTCCTCCATCATCCACAGGTCTGCTGCTCCTCCATCTCCACACACATCCCAGGGAGCTGACAGCCAGTCATCCCACACCAAAGGTTGTTTCTCAATCCTCTGTTTTGTTTTATCTCACTCTTGGCTATCCCTACCCTCCTGATCACACTAATAATCACTCATCACTTCTGTTTCCTCCATCATTCACAGGTCTGCTGCTCCTCCATCTCCACACACATCCCAGGGCACTGACAGCCAGTTATCCCACGCCAAAGGTCTGCTGCTCCTCCATCTCCACACACATCCCAGGGCTCTGACAGCCAGTCATCCCACGCCAAAGTTTGCTCTTTGTGCTTTACCGTTTTACACGATGCTTTGTTTCTTTCCATTTATCTAACTCGCAATGTTACCCTAGCCGTTCAAATTCTTTTAGTTTCTATTGGTGGAAAGAATGTGATCTGTACCTTTAGGATTGAGTTCCTTGACATTACTTCTTGATGTGTCATTAATGGGCACCCATTGAGGTATATAAATGTATGCATTGCACTTAATAATGGATCCTGAGGAAACAAAAATTATTTTTGAAAGAAAGGGAACAAAAATTGAGGAATGATGGATGAGATATATATCATCCCACAAATTCAATGATTCCATTCTTGCTTCATTGGTGCAGGTATGGAATCTCTTTCTGTCAAGATTCATATGATGTGAAGTAGAAATTACAAGATAGACGAGGGGAGCAGGAGGAGAAAACAGAATGGAGATGTAGGATGGTTTGCCAAACACAACCAAGTTCTTGATTTTGCTAGCATCTTCTTGGTATTCCAGTAGAAACAATTCTACAACGCTGTTTGTAAGATGAACCAATAAAACATGAAGAGCAAGTGCTTTTTCACGGGAGAGATGATCTGGAGGCAGTTTTGTTCAAGTACGACACCACACAAAGGGGGATAAAAAGCAATCACTGTACCCTGGGCCAATTGAGCTAGATTTTTCTACCAGGCAGCGTTGATTGGCTGGATAATCCCAGTGAAGCTGAAGATTCCGGCTCCAGGATAGATAAGAGGATGATGAATATCTAACAGTTGTCCTCACACCATGGGAAATCTGGGCTCACTGGCTGACGAGTGATTCCAAGTCACTAGTAATTCACGTAAAATGATTTTGTAACTAATCTGCAAGGGTAAATGAGATTCCCATTCATTTCACCAAGGAAGAAACTAAATTTATTTTGACTTTCACTCAGATGGAAAATTGATTTACTCAAAAAGTATTATAAAAGTCACTAGGTATTCACTCAGGTGGTTTTCATGAATTCACTTCAATTTCAATTTGATTTCTCTTTGAAATCATTATGATTTTGCCGTAGTCCATGGTCAACAGTCACAAGGAAATATTCTCAAGACCATAATACAAGTCATAATAATTCATATATCATAAGTTCATAACCCAAAGACATATGAAATAACACAACACATAAAGCATAACACATGATACATAATATGTAATACATAATAAATCACACATAGTTCATATTAAAAAATAAATATTATATATTAGGGGGGTTCACAATAAGGATTTTTGCTTCTCGCGCCCCCTAAATGTTTTTCTTGTGCATGACATTTCTCGCCTAAATTTATGTTAAAATTATAGGCAAGAATCACAACGAGCGGCCCTCATGGGCATCTTGCTTGCTTAACTCAACAAGAATTTTTCTTATATTTATCATATCATACACAAACCCCTTCCCACCGCCATACAACATCCATCCACCAGCACATCCACAACACACCGCTCATCAAGTCACATCACTTCCATCACCAAAAATGGCCAATCATGTAAGTCCTTTTTGCCCCTTTTTTCCCCTTTTGGCCAATCATACTGACATGTGGTTTTAGATTATCCTTGATCCTGCGTTGATAGGCAATTCTTCAGCTCCTTCAACGGAAGTTCCTCCTCCATCGGGTTGTGCACGACCTTCACCTTCCAATGCTGTGCCTGATCCATCTGGCCGTGTCCAACCAGTTAGGCAGAGCTTGAGACTCAGCTCGGATGTTACAAAATCGTTGTCCAGAACCCCAAGTTCCACGCAAGGTACATCGACAACCGCAAAGAAAACATCCCCCAGAAGACAATCTAGCACGGCAACTAAAAGGCGCCCCAGACGAACCAAAGCCAAGATGGTGGCTTATCGTGAGGAACTTGCTTGCCTGAAAAAACAGAAAGAGGCCGAAAAAGAAAAGAAGAAGGCTAACAAAAAAGCCCCCAGACCTCGTTCAAAGGCATCTCAGTCTCAAGCAACTACAGCGTCTGGTAATAACTCGGCAAATGCGGACGACGTGGCGGATACCAATGGCCCATTCATACGCGAGGATTTTTAGAACATTTGCTCTTACCTTGAGGACAAGCAAAACTACAAGCAGCTCTATGGTGCCGGCTTGAAGACTGACGTTGGGGGTAGCCACCTCACCAAGGCCGCCGCGTACGACGTGTTTGCTATCTACATGAACGACCATTCGAATAAGAGACTCCACCTTACAGGGAAGCAACTGCGCCTGCGTCTGGACCGATACAAAGAAAAGTTCCGGCTTGCTAAAGATTGGGCGGAGAATACTGGGGCTGGAGTTGAAGAGCAAGATGGAACTGCTGTTTTCAATGAAGCTCTGGAGGCTCGCTGTCCCTGCTATGAACGCCTGCATGCCATCTTTGGCACGAAGGCCAATATCATCCCTCTCGAGCAGTATCAACCAGGTCCTCGCGCCGACTTGTATGACGAGCATTCTGAAGATAACGATGATGAATCTGACAAGCTTGGTTCAAAGAGCGGTGCTATGTCCTCACCAGAAGTTGAGTACTCTGGCTGGAATGCTACACTCAATTGCAATGACGGATCTTGCAGTGGTGATGTGACCATGGAATATCGTCTTCCTGAACACAATTGCGACAATAATCAATCTGCCCATGATGCCAACATGCAAGATGTTGGCACCAACCTGGACCAGTACAACCGTCGGTCGCCAACGGACGAGAGGCTTCCATCACCGTTAAACCTCCCCCCGTTGGATTCAGCTACGCCGGGATTGAATGAAAAGTCTGTCAGCAGACCGTCAAACTCTCCCATTCAAGAAAGGCCGGCTGCTCAGCAAACATCTCAACTTCTCGCAACAGCAACCCCTGGACCCTCTGAGACCGGTATGTCTCGTCGCCGCTCGTATCCAAACCAGGGAACACGAGGGAAGTCTGCTCAGCGCACCCCAAGTCAATCCGGAACAAAGGCAAAACCGACAACGTTGGCTGGGGCTTTTGAGAAGTCAAACGACCAAAAATATGGTTTCCTCAAGAATCACATCAATTGGGAAAAGCAGAAGTTCAAACAGATGGACAAGAGGGAATCTGATTGATTTGAGTGGGAAAAGGAGCAATTTAGAAAGGAGAAGGAGGAAGAGAAACAAAAGCACCAAGACATGATGGAGGTTAAAAAATCTGAAATATCACTTGAGGAACAACGATTAGAGCTACAAGCAAAAGCAAAGGAAGACCAATTGACGGCCGTCACAAAATGGACTGCTGAGGGGAAATCAACCAGCGAAGTCGAGTTGCTGGTGAAAGCGGCGTTTGGATGAGGGTGGGATGGCTAGTCTTACTCAGAGCAAAGGAGGAATTGAGCTGTTGTTTCCATTACTCGGTTTTGTCCACTCTCCTCAGTTGTTTCCTTCTCCCCCCCTTTTTTTCTCTTCTCAGCGCCCTTTTTTATTTTCTCAGTGCCCTTTCTCCGCTGATGGTTTTGGTCATAGAAAATTTGCAATTGAACACAATCATTTGCCACAATTTGCTTTCTATGTAATTTGACTCAAGTTTGCTATTTACACTAATAAGAAAAGGCTTGAGAGTCTTAAGAGCAAAGAAAAAAAAACAGAAATAAACTGCAAGCAAAATCAAATGGAAGCCTATAACCTTCAAATGTTGATGAGATGAATCATCTGAGGAAAATTTAGTAAAAAATTCATTGAATGAAAACTAATTTAGCAAAAGAAAAAAGCAAAATCTACAACTGTATCGGCAGTGTTCCAACAGCATAGTTGTATTGTATGCATTTTTCCTGAACCTTGTCGCGAAAGTCCTCGGAACTCGCGGAGATTGATTCGGAACTGGACTGTTGCTAGGGACTGCCAATCTTGTCATCCAAGTCTTCCCAAGCGTCGCCGAGGTGTGCGAGAAGATTGTGGAGAATCACACAGGCGCTAATCCAGCGGATGATCTCCTTCATGTCCTTCTTATTGTTTAGGGCAAGCCGGAGTTGCTGTAGTGATGCCCAGCGGCCCTTCAGAATCCCAATTTTATGTTCGTTCCGAACGCAAGACTTTGCAATGCAGTAGTTGAACTTGGTGTTAACTGGAATGTTGGCCGTAGGTGCTTTGTATGCAGGGATACAAGTCATTGATAAAGCATAAGCGGAATCCGCTAACAGATACTGTCCTAATGAAAAGTCAGCTTGATGTACAGCATGCGTAGCTGGGAAGAGAGACAATATACCTGCATCAAAATGATCTTTGGGGGCCGTGTGCATTGTCATCTTCTTGAAAACCAAGCTATCTCCACAAGAGCCAGGCCACCCCGTCATAAACGAAGTGATGAACTTGTCACAGTCACATATGACTTGACAGTTTATCGAGTACCTTTTTTTCCAATCCCAATATACCTCGCCGTCACGCCCTGGCTGCTGATACAGGGGGATGGTTGTTCCGTCAACAAAACCAATACATCCCTTGAATCCCTCATTTTTCATTACGTCTGAGATTTCGCGCCGCCTATCGCTTGATGGCCATACTATCATCTCATCAGAAAGGCTGTTGATTGCCCTAATCACTCTTTGACTGACTTTAACCACAGTTCCCCGACCAACGCTCAAGTTACGTGAAAATCGTCCAACCAAAGCCCCATTTCCATTTGAGCCAATCCGTTCCAACGTCAAGGCTAGCTGGTGAGGGATGGGAAGCTGAGATCAACGACTGTTGCTGTAAAAGACAGGATGGAGGTAGATTTTCTCAAGAAGGAAAAGAAAACCGGATTTTGTGGTTCAAACGGCTTGCTTGAAGTCATCTTCCCGCATATCAAACAGCTGTCCTAAATTGAACTCATCATGAGTCCTTGCCGGGAGTTGGTCAGGCAGGTATTGGTTGGATAAAACATAGCGGAGGAGATCGGCTACACGGACGGAATCTTCAAATTCTAAGTCAAAGATCAGCTGTTTTCTTGCGTTGTTAGGTGATATGATTGAACCAAGCGTTGGGATTGAGGGGAGGTTGAGCGCGGCATCCACGAGGCGATCAGTTTCTTCAAGCTGGAGTAGAACCAACATCATGAAAAGCTCCCGGATTGCAAATTGGCGTTCACTGATTTTGCGCATGATGGAGTTGAGTGTGGGGGGTGAAGTCTTGAGTTTTATGAGTTCAAGAGCGTTTCCATCAGCTTGGTTTTTCTCACGCTTGGCTTCTTGCTCTTCTAAAATTTGTGCTGCGCACTCTTTGCGCAGCAGTGTTGAGATTTCTTGAGAAGAGATAAAAAATTTCTTGCAGATCCTTATTGTGAACCCCCCTATTAGATATTACATATTACATATTGCATTGTATATTACATACTACATATACTAAATACTACATACTACATAATACATACTACATACTACATACTACATACTACATACTACATACTACATACTACATACTACATACTACATACTACATACTACATACTACATATTACATATTACATATTACATATTAAATATTACATATTGCACATTGCACATTACACATTACACATCACATATTGCATGTGACATAACATATAAGATGTTAAACAAGATAAAGAGCACATGCCATTGGAGGGCCTCTATGGTACTGCACCACAGCGGCACATGTCATTCCATTGTACAAGGATTTTGGTGAGGTCCCAAACATTGGCCCAAAAAATATCAAAAAAAAAGAAAAAACCATTGGTTTTGAGGCTGAGAAATCATTTTGTTCCTCTCTAATCCCATATTGAAGCATTGAGCATGCTCTTTAGTGATTTGTGAAAGATTTCAGAAAACTAAGATTTATTTCTCATTAGAAGACATTTCAATAACTATGCACAATCTAGAGCAATCCATTGGCCAACAGGTATGTACTTAAGCTTTTTTTAGGCTTCAGGTTCCCCAGGGTAGGGTGGAAAAAAATTTCCAGACCAAATTGATTTCCTCTTTAGTTTGAGAATCTACATACTCTTCATGAAGCTCCAAAAATAACATCTGCTTGAGTGCTGTAAACGCAGTAACAACAGGGGTTTCCCCTGCATGCCCAGTGTCAGTTTTTCAGGAAACTCTAGCTTACAGTGCAATGCTGCATGCCACTGTAGCACCCGGTGAGCTTTTCCATTTTGCTGTCTGGAATTCTTAGGAAAATTGAGATTGGGTTTCTTCATTTTAAATAGTAGTGGAGGATTTTTCTTTTCTCTGGGAGTCCTTCCAGATCCTACTTTAAGAGATAAGCAACCTGGATCACAAATCTTGACAGAATGGGCCTTCAGTTTATTTCTCCCTGAAGATTTGCAAACCATCTGGGTTGAGATTTCCAGCCAGAATGAATTCCAACAGATGCTGATGCAGGCTGAACAGCTTGCAAGGTGGGTGTACACCAGCTTGATGCACAGGGCCTGATAGACTAACCTGCTTTCCATTTGAAATAGTTCCAATCTGGTGTACACACACCATATTTTTGTACCTTCTTTCCAAGCTGGTGTGAAAATTCACCAGCTTGGTTGACAGGCTTACCTTCTTGCTGAGATGGTTTACATTATGTTGGTGGGCAGGATAGCCTGCTTGCCAAGGGCTGGTGTCTGTTGACCCATCAAAGGACACCAGCCCATTTTATACCAGCTGTTGGTCAGGACAAACTGCCTGCCAAGCTGTTGTGCAACAGCTGTTGGGTGTGCTAAACTTCTTTCCAGGTGGTGTGTACACTAGATGATGGGCATCCTCACCTGCTTTCCAAGCTGGTGGACAGGCTCAACTACTTGATGAGCTGGTGTGCACCATCTCGATGGGTTTTGAACCTTTTTCTTTTTCTTTTTAGGCCCCAAAAGTTTAGAAATTGACCAAATCTAGTGCTTATTGGTGGGGTCTGCAACTGTATGTATCTGGCAGGCACAGTTATAGGGGCAAGATCAAGGCTGGTGAAAAAGTGTCATTGGGCTGCTAGCTTAACTCAATCCCCTTTTTTTCAGAAGGCCAGGTATTGCCTGGAAGTGCAAAGTTCCCCTTGCCCTGAAAGGCCTCCAAAGAAGGGGCTTGTGACCAATTTCACATTTTTAGCCTGGCTATGGCCCTTTTGGTGAGACTTTTTTTGCCCACTTAATTTTGGCACCTTCCTGAAACAACTTCCCTCCATCATTTTGGCCATTGAATCCACTAAATTCTTGCAGATCTCATGGGCAAAATCACAATTTTCCCAAGTAACTTGAAAATTAGTTGAATTTCCCCTTTGGTGGAAATAGTCATGGACTTGTAATAAGTACATGGTTAGCCTTCTAAAAAATTCACATTTCCTACTTGTATCAACCTCCTATGTACAATAACCAACATAAAAAATCAGATAGATTGGTCATGTTGTATAGGTTATCCTTCTGTATTACATCTCCACTCTGGTTGAGGTGTGTCCTAAACAGTTTTGCTTGTGCATGCAATGTGTAGGACATTTTTCTCAATTTTGAAAACATTAAAAAGGTTATCATGAAGGTGGCATCATTCAGAGGTAAGAGGAATAGAACAACGTTAGGGTGAAAGGCAGGATGCCTGGCTATCCAGGCCTCCACGGCTCCTCCCCGTAGCTCAATGGGTTCTTGAGCTACGGGTCATGGAAATAACACGGGGCCTGGATGACCCGTCAAAGTCATGGTGCCCAGGCCAGTCTGAAAACATCACATGTCCCTCTTGCAGAGGCTTGTGGCGCAAGGGGCCCTCCGGGCGCACCGGTTCCCCGGCTCCTCAGGAGAGGGGCTGTGCTAGGCTAGATTGGGCTGGTGTCCGTAGACGCGTCAACGGACACCAGCCCTAGTTGGCAAGCAGACTAGCCTGCCCACCAAGCTGATGTACACCAGCGTGACCAGGTTAGCCTACCCACCGGGCTGGTGTACACCAGCTTGGCAAGTAGCTACACCTGCCCACCAAGCCGGTGTACACCAGGATGGCGGGCAAGTGAGTCTGCTCGCCAAGCTGATGTAAAACAGCACAGCGGGCAGGTGAGCCTGCTCGCTGAGCTGGTGTACACCAGCATGGCGGTCAGGATCACCTGCCCGCCATCCTGGTTTACACCAGCTTGGCAAGCAGGCTCACCTGACCGCCATCCTGGTGTACACCAGCTTGGCGAGCAGGCTCACCTGACCGCCATCCTGGTGTACACCAGCTTGGCAAGCAGGCTCACCTGACCACCATCCTGGTGTACACCAGCTTGGCGAGCAGGCTCACCCAACCGCCATCCTGGTGTAGACCAGCTCGGCGAGCAGGCTCACCTGACCGCCATCCTGGTGTACACCAGCTTGGCGAGCAGGCTCACCTGCCCTCCATGCTGGTGTACACCAGTTTGGCAGTCAGGTGTGCCTGCCCGCTGTGTTGCTGGCACCAGCTCGGCAAGCAGGTGTGCCTGCCCATGATGCTGGTGTACACTGGCACAGCGGGCAGGCCCACCTGCTTGCCAAGCTGGTGTACACCAACATGACGGTCAGGCACACCTGCTTGTCATGCTGGTGTACACCAGCTTGGCAAGCAGGTGTGCCCAAATGTCAGCCTTAGAGACAACAATGTTGCCCAAAAGGCTTCAACAATGTTCTCTTCTTATTCCTCTCTTCAATACAAGTATTTCCATACTATAATATCCATACTTTGTTGTGTATAAGTGTGAAATATCAGCCTTAGAGACGACAATGTTGCCCAAAAGGCTTCAACAATGTTCTCTTCTTATTCCTCTCTTCAATACAAGTATTTCCATACTATAATATCCATACTTTGTTGTGTATAAGTGTGAAATAATATAAGAGTGAAGTAATTAACCAGGAAGTTCACATAACATCTAATCAGTTTCTAAGTTCAACCTCATATTGCATATTCACTTTGATAAACATGGTTCATCACTTTCAAAGTTGGGCAGATGAAAATTTTCATCATCACTCACCAACCAGAACTTAGAAGAAACAGAACAATTGGATTACACTCCTCACTCCTCAGAAACCCAGGTCCCATCATTTCCCCTCGTCGTCGTGTCGTGGTCATTTTGTGTCATCTGTCTGACAAGTAAGCAGCTTAACCAATTCCTTTTCTTCAAAGTTCTCTTGGAGCTTTGATCTTATCACTTTTCCTTCCCTTCTTTCTCTTCCTTCTTCACTCTGAGGCACCCTTCTATACACATCTAAAGAACCCTTCATCATATCAATTCAGTCCAGTGGAGCTGCCCCCCATCCACTCAGGTTTCCTTATAAGCAACCTTTGCCTCTGGCATAAAAAATAAGGCAGTCTTTGACTGTACCTTCTCCTGCTTCTCAGGCTGAAGAGACTGTGGCTCTGCCCGGTTCTATTCCTGCTCTCTTTTTAGATTGAGCTCATACCCTTGTCTTAAAAGACACATCTTTCTTACTCCCTTACTTCCTCCTCCCTTTGTTCCCTTATTTCTTCTGAAATAAACTTTGTTGTCCCCCTAAGCTTTGTGTCCTGCTGTCACTCAAGAGACCCAGGCTCACACCAAACGCCAAGCTGGTGTCCACCAGCATGGCGGGCAGGTGAGCCTGACCGTCATGCTGGTATACACTAGCTCGGCGAGCAGGTGTGCCTGACCGCTGTGCCGGTGTACATCGGCATCACGGGCAGGCACACCTGCTTGCTGAGCTGGTGCACACCGGCAGAGCAGGCAGGAACACCTTCTTGCCAAGCTGGTGTATACCAGCATGACGGTCAGGCTCACCTGCCCACCATGCTGGTAGGTGGACCCCGCCATGCTGGTGTCCACCAGCATGGAGGGCAGGTGAGCCCTGCTCGCCGTGCTGGTGTACGCCAGCTTAGTGGGCAGGTTAGCCTGCTTGCTGAGATGGTGTACACCAGCTTGGTGGGCAGGCTAGCCTGCTTACCAAGCTGGTGTATGTACACCAGCTAGGCAAGCAGGTGTGCCTGCCTGCCCATTGGGCTGGTGTCCGTAGGCGCGTCAACAAACACCAGCCCTTGGCAAGCAGGCTAGCCTGCCCATCAAGCTGGTGTCCAGCTTGGCAAGCAGGTTAACCAGCTTGGTGGGCAGGCTAGCCTGCTTGCCAAGGGCTGGTGTCCGTTGACGCGTCTACGGACACCAGCCCAATGGGCTGGTACATTTTGGCCCCCACCAAGAGCTGGCTGTAACCGTACCCGGAAGATGAATACTGCCGCGGACCTCATCCAACAGCATTAAATTTGGCCAGTTTCCAAAATGTTGGAGACTAAATAATAAAAGCAAAAAAAGGGTTCCACATGCCTCTGGAAGAGGTGTAAAATGATCCTCTGAGCTCATTTAAAGCCCTTTTTTTATATTATTTATGTGATATTTAATTAAGGCTTAAGAGTTCTAAACCCAAGAAAATATTAATCATAAAACTTCATTTATGGACCCAAGTATTGATTTACGGAGTGCTGCCCACAATGGTAAGCAATAAATAGAAAAAAATAGCCAGCCAAATGATTTGCAACTATATTGTTGAACTCTACAACTCCATGGAAGTTCAAAAATGTGATAAGGATGTGGGTATTCACACTTTGTGCCCAGGGGAAGGGCTGGCTTCTTAATTTTTATTTTGCAGGTAGGGCACTGCCGTGGAATGGAGTCTGCAACTGTATTGGTGGGCACATTATGGATATCCAAGGGTATTAGGTACATGCAGGTCCTGGGACAGGGCTATGCTAGAGGTATGCAGGGCTATCTGGATTTGCTGGCATTGGACTTGGAGATGCTCTCAAAGCCTCTGCAAGACAACCACTCTCCCCAAGCAGCTTGGCAGATGTCAGGGAGAAACAGGACATTGATTGAAGTTGATTCAATGACTGCAGCCTCCCCTTGAAGCCTGTGGGATGTGGACCCAGAAGTACCAAGGATGAGTGGAGCACATGGTAGGAGCAGGTATACTCTGGTTGTGCCTTCTGAAGGGTACATCTGTGTCCCAATGCACCCTTTTGGAGTACCCTAACCCAGAGAGTATTTCTCTGGATGCATTATTTTATGACCCAAGGTAAATTTATATTTAAAATCCTGCAAAAATATGGCAATATAACCCATTGCACATTTGTGTTACTGACCTGCTCTACCACTGACCCAATTCCTCTGATCAAGGGTGCAACAGTTACGTTATGGTAATGCAAAGTAACGGTTGTACTTCCGTTAGCACTACTGTTACCAGTAATGCATTGGTGCTATGTTATCTTGCCTGGGTAACACTTTTTTTCTTGGGTAACAATAAAATAGCAGTGATAACGGTAGGTGGACGGATTGACACTTGGCTTCCACTACTGCTCCAAATCATGGGCGTGTTACAATATCTGAGCCAGATAATACAAAGTTACGTTATCTGGCTCTGGAAAAAACTAAGCAAAACACTCGTTGCGTTTTCTGCTTCCAGTAACGCTGGCAAGGCAGGATAACGGTAATGGGCATTACTTGCTAACAAAAATTGTTACATTAAAAAAATCTATGCAGATATTGTAGCATATCATAACGTTGCACCGTTGCTCTGATGCATGTCAGAGGCTGCCACAAGACATTTGGGAGCTAGACAGAGCCAAAAGCCTTGTGTATGCATGGGTTGGGTACCAGCCCTAACCCTTTAACCTCTTGTGATACAGGTGGAGTATACTAACCCATTGATGTGTCAACAGACACCAGCCTGATAGGCTGATACAATCCACCTACAGCCACAAGATGATTGGATTTAATAATCCCATGGGTTACCCATTGGAAAATACCTGGAACCTATTGAGGGGTGACCAGAACCTGCTGAAGGGCACCCTCCACACCTACCAGGCGCCTTCCTGGCATTTTAGGTTGTGAGGTGGGGTCCTTGGATTGCCAAAGGCAAGTGTACCTGGGTACCACCTGATGTAATATGTACCCATCCAGCTATAGGAAGATTCTAATCATGGGTCTTGGGCTGCCTGTGGCCCCTCTGAAGGGCCTGAAGGGTGAGTACATCATTCACCTCTTAATCATCTGCTGCATTGTGTATTCAAGCATAAAGCAAATCCTGAATAATTATCACATATCATGACCATCCACTCAGACAGCAATTCCAAAATTGGAAACTCTCAGCAACCAGATAATTCACATACTCCATAAGCTATAGTGTAGAAGGCATAATGTCTTAATCCATAACACATCATCTATAATGTTGCATATAAAGTATACAATTTGTAGTCATTTAATATATGATGCATACTTTATGAGCTATATAATACATAATACATAATACATAATACATAATACATAATACATAATACATAATACATAATAAATAATACATAATACATAATACATAATACATAACACATAATACATAATACATAATACATAATACATAATACATAATACATAATACATGATACATAATACATAATGCATAATACATAATACATAACCAATATAATACATAAACAATTTAATACATAAAGAATATAAATACATAACCAATATAATACATAACCAATATAATACATAACCAATATAATACATAACCAATATAATACATAACCAATATAATACATAACCAATATAATACATAACCAATATAATACATAACCAATATAATACATAACCAATATAATACATAACCAATATAATACATAACCAATATAATACATAACCAATATAATACATCCCATAAATAATAAATCCTCACTGCTCACAATGAAAAAAAAAAATCATATACACATCAGCAAGGAAATTGAGGTTGAATCATCATGATCTGTGACAGTGATTTTAATAATAACTTCATAATCAAAAATGGTGATTGCATGGTGAATTTAATGATAATTTTATAATCCACCATGGTGAGCTTTTGAGGAAACTCTTTTTTACAACAAAGTCATTCAAGTGATTTTAATAACCAACTCCCAACACCAGGGGAGATTTCATGGCACCCGTTGATGGGTGCCATTGCATAACTCATTATCCTCTCTTGGTTTGAACCGTGTTTGGAGGTATGCACATTCAAACTGCATGTTCAACTGAAATTCAGTTTGAAGTCACCAACAATCTCACAACAAGTGTTGCTTGATGTGTATGTGATTTTATGTTCAACTCAAGTGGAACACTTGAAGCATGCAAACCTGAACTAATACCAAAACAACCACAGTTCTGATTTCATCATTCTTTTGAAAATTTACTTTCTTCTTGATTGTTTTATTTCAAAGAAGTATCTTATTTTTACTTTTTTGAGGCAAAAAAAAACTTAAATATAATGTGCTTTTTTGAATGGAATAAATTCACAATCTTCTGTTTTTGAGGTGCCGCAATTCATTGTAGTTGGTCCTGCATTTTGAAGGAATTTTAAAATCTGAAGAATTGGGTCTTTAACTACCCCCATTTGTACACTTTTTGGCTCAGACCAAACTTTCCAGCAAACAATCATTAGGATTTGCAATGAAGGTGTCCCATTTTAACCATTTTTTGGTCAAAACAGCAAAATCCACCTTTACAACCTTTCACACACCTGTAGATCACTTTGAAATATGAATTTGTACTCTGGTGTACGGGCGTACAGCAGCATAAAAATTCAAATGTCACAATAATGTAACAAGTGTACACCAAGCACCACAAAAGAAGCAAAAAAGCAACCAATGGGAGTTGGTCTTTGGAAACTATGGCACTGCAACTTTTGACCCAACTTTTTTTAAAAAAAAAGTCAACTATTACACATGTTCAATGCACAGTCACTGTGCAAAATGCACAGTGACTGCGTAAAAATGGTCTTTGAAAATATTCAAGTCAAAATTTTATTTAAAGGGGATTATTACGGAGGCCAACTACCATCAGGTGTACTTGTCATTTTTTGGAAGAGGGTAAAAATTCAGATGTCTTGGATAAAAATTGTATGATATACATTTTCTGATGGAAATTCAATTCTTTTTGGTAAACTTAGGACTTCATGAAATCTAAAAACCAGGGGACATATGTAATCGTGTATAAAACTTTCAAAATTAAACTTCTAAAGAAAATTAGAGCTCTAAATTTAGCTCCAAATGTACTTAATATAGTTTGAATCCTTTTTATGAATATTTTTTCATCATCTATAAGGTTATAGAAAAGATTTACTCAAGAGGTTTAGATTGAAAATTAGTTAGGCACTGCAAAGAAATAATAAATGATAGTTGATAAAGACTTGTTAATCAGAATGATTCTCCACATGTCAATGAATGGAAATATTGATGTATTAATATTAAAGAAGAATTATTTAAAGATGGACCAATACTGATTGGAGCATTCAAGAACTCAGAAAATCATAAAATTGACTTGAGTTCAGCTTGGGTTCTATATGATTTGTGGATTCATTCATTATAAAGTTACAATTTTGATCAATTCAACATCAGCCTGCTTTGTGGTTCACTTCAGAAGATGTTGCCCAATTATCTTAACCCACATCAACATCATTTCAGGTTCATGTGGAACTGACACATAGGATCATTGGCACCGGGTTCCAGTAAAAACACATGGAGTGGCACTGGCATGCCAGTGCCATAAATTCTCCCCTGGTGCCAACCATATTCAGTGCAGAAAAAGTGACTTGAAATCACTCGTCAGCCAGTGAGCCCAGATTTCCCATGGTGTCAGCTTCCCTACTAGAATGATGGCTATTGATACTTCGAGTCTATTTTTGAATCCAAGAAATCAAGGCGGATCTTGTCCACCACTCATTTGCTTCAGGTCATAGTTTAAAGTCATCTTGCTAACTCTACTGTTTGTCGCAAACCACCTCTCACCTTTTCACAGTGGCTGATTATTTTGGCTAGCACCAGGCGAAGAGACTTTTTTTTTGTTCTGAAACGTAAAAAAAAATCAGGAGAACGCGTCAACGATGATGCTTGTCCTCTTCACTATCCATCCGCTAATTGTTTAGCACTACGACAAGAGGCAAAGTTAACTATGTCGGCCTGTGGTCCTGCAGCCGGCTGAAGTCCCTGCATAGATGAAAGTTTTTTGGTCCGGGTTGTTTTGATTTGGATGGCTCCCCAAGACAGCCGCGGCAGTTTTGAGCTTGACATGCGCCATTAACTCTCCCCTTGTTTACAAAGGTTTGTAGAAAAATGACACGTCCGCAGTTGCTATCAATCGAGTCTGTTGAGTATGAATCAACTTTTTTTTCATCGGGTCTATGAAATTTCACCATCATCATGGACAGTTAAAATTCGTATAATTGGTTGGTTTCATAAATCCTCAAAGCAATCAGATAGAATCAGATACTCTCTATGTAGATGAATCTTAGGCTATGTTTGACGGCGTGACAATCTCGGAGTAGTGTCACAACTATGACTTGAATTGCGCTTGCATTTGACACACTTGATTCCGGGCAACATTGACGAGGCCGGCGCGGCCACTGCCAGCCTCATCGACGCTCACAATCGCCACACTCTCTCAGCCGAGAACGCCAGTGGGATATATTGTCGAGTTGGACAAAAGCCTTGCCGCGTATAATTATTGGGGCATGAACACAGGACCAAGAAACCCCTGGAAAGACTTTCTCTGGCAAACAAACTCACATTTTCAGGACATCGGCGATGGTTCAACTTCTGAGGACCATTGCTTCATCGGACGAGAAAGAGCTGTCAAATCCCTCATCAGGCGGAACTAGCAGTCAGATAAACTGGCGAACTGTTCTTGCCCAGTCGTGCCGTACGAGGCCGCCCTGTTTCTGGTCAGGTTTGATCTTTCCAAGCCAGTCTCTCAATAGAATCTCGGAAATGAGCTTCGGCATGAGAAGGATGGCTGGAATATTTGATCCCCGCTGGTCTGGTATTTCAGGGCAGCGGGGACGAAATATTCCAGCCATCTCTACATGAACTGCTAGCAGGCCAGACTGCACGCGCATAGCCACTCTTCAGCCATCTTTTCCCTCCTGTCAAACAGGCTGGGTCAAAGAGCTTTGGCCGACGGAACTGACCTCAGGAGGTCTATAAATACCGAGCAGACCATCCGCCAATCAGCTTCATTCCTTCATTCCCCATCGCTATCTGTCTTTCTCTCTCTCTGTCTTTCTCCTCCCCTCCCTCACATCAAGCTTCCAATTATCCGGTCCCTACTTTCTCATCCAAGTTTCTCATAGCTAATCATCCTATAATATCCGTTCAGAAACTTCATAATGCGTTTGGCTTGTGCTACTGCCGGAGTGCTGGTTATGGGTGTGTAGCTCACCCAACTTGAACAAATCTTCCCGAACCCACCTGATACTGACTTCATGACCTTCTCCCGTAGCCACCGTTTCGCAAGCGCGTTCTATCGCGCGCAGTCCAGCAACTCCATCTCAATCCCACGAGAGAACAGAAGCTTTGCACTTGGTATCTGCGGTGCACCACTCCAAAAGATCAACCGGCGACAACGACGATTGGAAGAACTACACAACCAATTCACCCAATGAAGATCGGCACGGTGATGCAATGGCACCCAGTCAAAACGCGTCTCCAAAGGACGCAGGTCACGACGACCGGGTCTATGAATCTTCCGCAAAGGAGAACTCCAGAGAACGTCCGTCCCCGCCAAATTCGATCAGTGGGACTGAACATGAAGATCATACCCCACCCGGAGAACCAGACAGCACAAAAGAATCAGGAACTCCTGGACGGGTTCATGAATATTCAGCAAAGGATTCCAGAGGACGTCAGATGTTGCCGGGTTCGTCCAATGGCGCTGAACACGAAGACCATACGCCACCCGCTGAACCAGAGAGCCAGAAGGATTCTGGTAATGGCCAGGTCCATGAATATTCTGCACAAGACTCCAGAGAACGTCAGCCCATGCCGGCATCATCGAATGGCGCTGAGCACGAAGATCATACGCCGCCTGCCGAACCGGACAGCACAAGAGATTCAGGGCATAATGGCAGGGTCCATGAATATTCAGCAAAGGAGACCTCCAATGATCGCCAAATGATGCCAACTTCATCGAATCGCGCTGAAGATACGCCACCCGGTGAACCAGAGGGGCAAAAAGACTATGGTAATGGCCGGGTCCATGAATATTCTGCACAGGACTCCAGAGAGCGTCAGGTTTTCCCGACGTCATCGAACGGCGCTGAGCACGAAGACCGGATGCCACCCGCTGAACCATCGTCCAATGGCGCTGAACACGAAGACCATACGCCACCTGCTGAACCAGAGAGCCAGAAGGATTCTGGCAATGGCCAGGTCCATGAAAATTCTGCACAAGACTCCAGAGAACGTCAGAACATGCCGGCATCATCGAATGGCGCTGAGCACGAAGATCATACGCCGCCTGCCGAACCGGACAGCACAAAAGACTCAGGGCATAACGGCCGGGTCCATGAATATTCGGCACAGGATGAGTCAACAGAGCGTCTTGCCTTGCCAACTCTACCCCCGTTAGGATCACCAACCGTGGGAGCCCAACCAACACGCCCCAGCAATGAAAACCCTCCGTCTACTGCCATTCTGTTGCAGGCGATCCAGGAGTATCACGAAGCGATGCGCGCAGACGACTCAACCAAGCAGGCCGCTTCTCCCCCTTCTGGCAAGCCCCGGCACATGCTCCAAGTGTTCCCCTTACTCAAATACCAAACCAGACCAGTACGCCCAACCATTCATGAATTAAGACAACCTCAAAACCATACAGCGCCATCCGCTGGCGCCAGAGCAGTACAGCAGAACCACTCTTCCAATTCAACTGAAGGCACCCCCGACATGGCCTTCGGAAACCTCTCTTCCCTCTCTAACAACACGCCTCTCTCATCCGATCTACCCATAGCAGCCATCAGCCGAGACTTACTCAATATCTCTTCTCTCTCTAATAATGCCCCTCCCATGTCTAGCCCAGAAAACCCTTCCACTCATCACGATACCCCTTCAATCAGAAATACCCAACCTTCCCCTCTTTCTGATTCTCACAATGGCTCCGAACGTGAAAGTGCTCCCAATTCTAATATCACTTCCTCCGCTTCTAATTCTTCCTCCATAAATGATTCAGCTTCCTCTTCCAACAACACCGCACCCACATCTTAATCAAATGTTGTTTTGCCTTTTTTTTTGTTTCTTCTAACTTCCTTGAATCTTCACCCGCAGATCTCTTTAATGATTGTTCCTTTCGCTCCTCTTGACATCTTGGCAAAATCTGTTCCAACTCTGTTTTCAATTTCACATAATACCCTTAATATTATTCTAAACGTTTTAATTCTCATCCTAATTTCCCAATATATTTCTGTTTCAATGACTTATCTCAATGAATAACAATTAATTCAAACAGAACTCACGAGATCTTTCCAACCCATGAGAATTACTTACGAGTACGTTGTACTTGAGCCGATGAGATAATGGTGAGTGAATGGGGGCTCCGTGCCTCAAATACGTTTTTTGCTGATAACAGTGGTGTACAAAGCTACATAACATAAAACGTACAAAAAATTATAAATGACATAACTCTCAAAATTTGGCAGGGAGCTGTCAAACAAGATTTATGCATGTTAGCAGGTCCCTGCCAACTTTGGAGGTTTATGTTATGAATTTATGTATTTTTTTATGTTATGCAGCTTTGAACACCATACAAGGTTGCACTCAAGACACGAGCCTTGGTTCTCACTTCTGAGGGCCGTTGCTTGATTACACAATAAAGACAAAACTCAACGACAGCGACAAACGAAGGCATTGACCTTGAGTTATCTTATTGCATCATGTACAAATAGTACAACATTTTTTGTGCATCTTTGAGAAATGAGTCAACAGAAACTACACTGCTTTACAATCTTGGAAAATATAACTTCAGCTTTTTTTTTGATGCGGGGTTAAAGTATGCCTTTTTTAGGAAAAAAAAGAAAATCAATGACTTCATTGCTAGGACGACCTGGAACTGAAAAATGGTGCGGATTTCGAGCTTATTTGTCCAGGTGGTAAATCTGTCAGCCGGATCAAATTGAGAGGGTAGAGATTCAATACCCTGATCTGAACTCGAAGTGGCCAAGTAAAGTGAACACCAAGAAAAAGAAAAAAACGACGCACCTCAAATAAAACGTCCAAGATCGTTGAGGTGCTGAAAAAAAGGATATTATTAAGTTAATGACTGCCAACAGGTAGGAAGGTTTGCAACTGAGAAGGGACACTCAACGACCAGGCTTGGCTTTCACAGCTATCGCGACAGAAGGCGCCATCCTTTTTGGTCAGTTCTGGCAATCCGGCCCACCGATCCGATTGGATATATCGTCGATGCTCCGCCAAGATCGAGTGGACTTGATGAATAGTAGCTTGATGGTTCTGTCGTCAGAATTCAAAGCAAAAATAGATAAGTATGTGATTCCAAGCAACTCGTCGAGTTTTCTTCCCAACTCACATTAAGACCTTGTCCAGCCAACGTGTCAAAGTGGAGAAAAGCTCTCAAATAATAGCCGATTGGCCATACCCATTCCTATCCGACGATCTAACTGTGAGTAACTATACAAAAAATGGAGCGGAGGTCACAGGTGCTTACAGGGCCTTGATGATACTGTTACAGGCAGGCGACATCAGTTTACACGAAACTTAATTTGAAAAAAAAATCTGCTGATTTGTTTTGCTGCTGCTTTTTTGGAAATATAGCTTACATTTCTACCCTTGGCTACATGCCAATCCGAAGAATCATTGGCGTTATCGTAGTCCGGTCGATAGTCATCTTCCAAAGGGTCCAAAGTACGCATACCAAGCGGGCCGATCAAAGCCTCTCGGGCTGTTTTCAGGGCTAGCAAAGCGCGAGCCGGAGTGAATAGCTGAGGCGCTACTGCCATCGCTATAGGGAAATTAGGGCGCAATTGGTAATCGGCATGTGCTCGGTCGGAAGGGGTACCTATCGATGAGAGTCCGAAGTTCAGGTCAATTATCAAACCAGACACGGCCCCATGGTACATAGAAATTTCAAGTAGGTGATGAGATCACTACTCACCAAATACATCCTTATAGACTCCACGACGTGTTATCAACTTGGGATCAATGATAAAATCTTTGTCTTCATTGGCAACTGAAATCGTGATCCGAAACTTCAGCACGTGATTTCTTGAAAGAAGAGAGCTTTCTTACCTAAAGGAATCCAATAACATCTCTCAAAGTTCTTTTTTATCTTGTCAGCCCATTCAGTGTAGCTGACCTTAACCTTTTTCCCAGCGACTGATCAAGAGTACCACCATGGACAAAACCGATCAGCGTTATAAAACGGACCGGCCCTGCAAGAAACTTGACTCACTTTCGGCCTCAACGCTATCTTTCCTAAGCTTGCCCGCCTTGGCAAGCTCCGCAGCCCATACTAGCGTGCTATAAAGCAAACCAGTGATTTCCACTGGCGCCCCATCTCTCGGCGTCCCAGGGAAACCCTTGTTGCCAGCCTTTTCGCTCTCTCCCATTTTATCCATCCAGGTTCTATTGAAAAGGCGAAAATTTGACATTAGCTTAATACTTGCGTGCGACTGTCAGACTACTCACCCGCAATTTTTCTCGTTTCCGCCCAGGATCAATCCAGTATCCCAGTCGACGTGAATATTTATGTTGAACCCTTTGTCGCTCATTTGCCCATCGATGGCAGGTCCCGCATTATACTCCCGAAATTCGATTCCTTTGGCATGTCGATCGAGAATCTCTGCAACCACTTCTCCGACGGTGATTTGTTCAGAATATGCGGCAGGAGAGTCCCAAGGCACCCATTCATCGGTACTAGGAAATCTCCTTTTGACTGGAACTGACAGTATCGCCCCCCCTTCTTTGGAATGCTTGACGTACTCTTGTAAAAGTTGAAGCATGAACCAAGGCGAATCGCGAGAATTGTAACGAGGGGTTCGTACCGAGTCTAGCAAATTAGGCATCAAGCCATGCTTCAAAGTAGTGCAGAAACAAAGCAGGTGAGCCCGAGCAATTTCGACTAGACCCGTCTTGATGAACAAGCCACTGGCGCTGATCGCGCAATCTCGGCCCCACGTCCTTGCCCAACCGGAACTGAAGTGTGGTAGTCCAGCCGCAACACATGGGATGTTTTCTTTCGGGTCTAGAGATGCAGATGGCACCAAACCATACATTTGAATTGCAGTCATAGCCAAGGCATGAATAAAGACTGTGCCTTGGCGAATGAAGGGGGAGCATAGAGCGATGGCTCTTTCTCTACTTGCTTTGTAAGCCGTATATACCAGAAGAGCAAAGTACTTTGGTCGCATGAAGGCTGGAACCTTGGCTTTGATAAGATTTACTCTCTCTTCAAGCCACTCCACCGGCCCACTGAGCTGAGGATAACGCTGGGAATTTCTGTGAATGTTAAAAAGTTTCAAGTATCAAGTGAGTAACTGACTGCCTATCGCATGAAGACCACGCGGGAGATTTAAGATGAAAAGCTGTGGTTACTTACTTGCGCAATCTTTCCAAAACATATTCAAACGGCCAAGGCCCATCTCGTAGGTGCGCGCAAAGAGGATGGCCCAAATCATTAGTGCGAATGATGTACTTGAGATGGTGCATCCATCCTTCTAATCCACAATAAACGATTTTACCCAAGCCGGGGACATCGTATGCACCATCCCGGCCCTCGCTCGAGTCTCTTTCTTCCCCGTCAGTCCGATATAGGATCATGTTCAGATCGACCGCACTGAGACCGTCGAATTTTTCTGTCGCCCCTGATCCTATCAAAGATTCTAGACTTTGACCCTTCGTCTCGCCTTGTTCCAGCTTCATTCCCTCCATCCAAGTCTTAAACAAAATCACACTTCCTGGTGGGAATTGCTTGGGGACGATAATCTCGACGAATTGTCCATCGGAATCAGAACCTGGCTGTATGAAGTTGGCCGCTGCGCCTAATTCTATCGAGTTGAGTTTTGATTCGAAGCCTCTGAGTGTAGCTTCATCCGATGGATCAATCTTGGATAGAATCTCGAGACTTGAACCAAGTATGAAAGCTGCTTTCGTCCGGCGCAACTTCATAGGCGCCACTAAAGATACGTATGTGAAGTGAGTCTTAAGTCGTGTAAAAAAAGAAGAAAAAATTTATCATACCACAAACTCGATCTTCAGAATCCCCATGAAAGGCCGTGTGAGCTACGATCAAATATCCTTCATGCGTGGATGGATGCACCCTGTGGGCCATAATGTACTACACAAAAAGGAGTCGGATGAGTAAATTTGTTTCGTAATATCACCCGCGGAACTGCTACTGACGTCATTTTCTTGATGAAAATGTCCTTCCTTAAAACCATCTGCAGCCATTTCTGCGTGCAGGTGATTTAGTAATCGCTTCCACCGTCCAATTCCCGCTTCAACTTTGACATGGTCATACAACCTCTTTTCACAAACCAAGTTCAAAAGCTTCGGATATAAATCATCGAAGCCTTTGTTCGAACCGATGGCCGAAAACGCAAATGGCACAAGCCCGCCAGTCGAGAGGGCGTCGCGAGCTGTTCTTTTATCGGCAGGAGATTCATTGTCGTGAGTACAATCCATCAGGAAGGCGTGGGGCTTGGATCCATGTAAAGGCACTATCTCGCATTTGGCCTTGGAATGTTCACCATGCTTAGACGGGATTAAGATTTCCGATATCTCGGTCAAGCAATCCGTATCCATTGAGCCGATGGGCTTTCCAAGCCCATAGTTATAGAGAAGACGACTCTGATCTTTAGGATCATGCCCACTTCGGATGCGACAGAGGTTTTTCGCAACATTTTAGGGTTAGCTATATATATATATTGGTTGAGTTGTATGTATTGACGCAAAGGGAGCCAGTAAGTACTCACTTCATCGCTTCCCTAATCAAACTATTTATGCCGAGTCGGCTAACAAAGTACGTATCCATATCTTCGCTTCCGGTAAACAGCTCCGCGCAAACATACAGATCGGGTCGAACTCTGCGGGCAACGTCCAACAGGTGTTCACCGACGTGGATGGGTGTGGAGTGACAGTTGTCGATTCGAAATCCGCCAAAAAAGCGAGCCAGAAGCTCGGTGTATTTCGTCATGTGATCCCACAGAAATGGACTATCTTCTGGATTTCGACCGTATCGCAGTTTCACGCAGTCAGCCCAGACGATCACTTCCCTTCTCAAGTAAGCTTTCGATTTTGATGAAGCGAAATCTTCTAATGGATTGGCGTTCCATATCCATCCGTTGTTCGCCAAAGCCAGGCACCTGGGATCGTGCTTTTTTGTTCGCGAATCCTTCTCTAGTCGTGTGAATAGATTTTCAACCAATGGACACCTGGGAGATTTCGACACCAAAAAAGCAGACAGTGTTACAAACAGCATAATACGATAATGATTGAATCCCTCTTACTTTTTCGTGATCGATCCCATTTTCGGACCATGTGGGTCTAGTCTAGTATAACGGATCCGAGTACGAGTATTGTGAATGATGGCCTTGACATCCTCGTCGTACTCTTGGTACCGATCGACGTTCAATTCGTTCAGTATCCTTTTGAGTGCTTCCAATGTTTCCTCGGGTGCTACGGAGCCATACCCCTTCTTCTGGAATAGCTTCACTGTAGAATCTATGTCGATTTTTTCTGATATGTGACCTCGAGGCCCCATTACTTGTTTCCAGCCGTCTCCCTCATTGTTGATGCACTCCTCTTCGAAATCTCGCCATTCTATGTGAGCAGGACCCTCAGTTTTGGGTTCTCCTGAGCGCGTAACATTCGACCAAGCTGAAGAAAATTTTTCCGCGACGTGATCCACGTCAATCGCATAATATTGCCAAAGCTTTAGTTGGGCCAAGGTCTGATGTTCGATAAAATGAATGATTCTATCGAGATCTACTTCAGATTCTAGTGCCTGGGGAAGACCTTTCTCGGCTAAGGTATCGGATAGTTCCAAAAGAGCTGAGTCCAGTTCGAGCGCTGGCTCTAAATGTGGCGAATTAACGATGTTGTAGCCTGGAAAATGGTATCAAGTCGATTTCAAATAGACATGAGTGGCTGCGGGAAGTATGAAAAAAAACGTCTAGAAAAGATCTGCTTCTCACCTGATTCTGGATGATCTCGCAACCAAGGGCTGTTGTTAGCAGTATGGTTCCAAACAACATCGGTCAAGCTCAATATTCCCCATTCTTCTCGAAGTCGTGATAACCACTGTGATAGTAGTTTTTGTTCATCTTCGGCTGATTTGGGGGGCTGATCAAACAAGTCTTGGTCGAATCTTAACTGATCAAAGATACTGTAGGGGCTACCACTTTCCCCACGGGCTTGGAGAGGAGTGAAATGGATCATGTTGTAGCCACGGTCTCTGATGACATCGAAGTATTTGGGCCATTGACTCATCTTGCCCATCCACTTCGCTATGACGGTCTGAATTACCAAGCCGTCCAAAGGAATGTTGGTAGTAGAGTCTTTTATTACACGCCCACCTTCTCCAACAGGCAATATTTGAGGCTTCTCAAAATGCTCTTGCGACAGAATTTTTTCACGACGGGGGGCGGTCAGAACGGGATCGACGTTGAAATATCCCGGTTTACTTTTGACTCTCTCCTCGCCCTTAGTGGCGTCACCTTGGAATTCGACATAGAACTCGAATGCGCCCGCTTGGGTTACTTTCAAATCGATTTGAATAGGTTGAGAGGTATCTTGAGGAAGCGAATGAGCATGAAACTGCTTGCGTTCAAAAGCATGACCTTCAAGAGGAAAGTTTGTGTACAGCGTCCCGGAATTCGAGGCACGAGCTCCAGCGGCGATTGAGAATCGAAGCATGTAAGGCTCTAGCGGCGAAGGTAGACGTATATACTGCAACAATCAAATGGCAACACACCATTAGCGATCTGCTTGACCCGTTTGGTAATAAAATAAGGAATCTCTGAAAGGATAATACATACCGATTTTTCTTTTGACGGGGACCCATCATCTTGTAAGCTGACTGAAGGATGAGATTGCCCCGGTCACAAGAAGGCGTCAGGATGATTTTCAGTTTGTGTATTCAAGTAATAGGCAACACAGGAGCTCTGCTTACGTTCGAACACTGTGATTGGGGTGCTTCTGGTTTTTGCTGAGCGTGAATGAGGAGGTGAGGATAAAGCAGTACTGTGGCTGTGGGCTGAGGCTAGTGAGCTGGGAGGGGGATGATTGGAAACGGTGGAAGAGGATTTAAGCGACTGCTTTGAAGCTGTCTTTCGCTTGCTAGCCATATTGACACTCCGGTTTGCTTTGTTGTGAGTTTGATGAGAACGGTCAAGGGAAGAAGATGATAAATGGATGGAAGTTAATCGAGACCTGGACAAGGGTTTACGAGGTGAGCAGAAAAGCGAGGAAAAGTCAATGGCCACTCTTTTATACCCTTCAGAACGGTCAACAGAGGATCGATCAATCAATTGCGTGAATATCGGAGACTGCCAATTGAACAAGGTTCATGGTCATGACCATGACGTCATTCATGAAATTGGGAAGCGGCAATTTGCAACAGGCGGCAAAGGCGGAAACCTCGGAAACCTCAATTTCACAGGGAGTGGGAACATCGACACACAGTCACACTTCAGAGTCAAGCTGACTCACCACAGCTCACCACCTTTACAACTAATACATAGCCTAAAGCAAGACACCCTACAGAAGAATTAGCAACCAAGCTCTTCACTGAACAGGCAATAAGCTACATGTGATCCACATTTGCTTGATTGCAACCTTCTCCAACTAAAAATCATTAAATAAAACTCACACAAAGAAACTAAACATCTTGATTCTCGAGAGTTAACAAAAATTTCAAGGTTTTGCCAACAAAACACCAAGCAAGATATATATACCTTCTTATCCCGATGAAAAAAAAAAAAAAACTTAGCCATGGCAACAAAAACCTCAAAACCACTGCCAATGTCCGGTGAAACAAGAAATGAAATGAAAAAAGTGGAAGAGGTGAAGAAATGAACGGATGAAAAAAAAACTATGACCATGATGGAGTGGTAATAAAGAAATAGCTTTGGGTTTCAGGGATCTGGAAGAAATATGGCTGAGACAGGGAGAAGTGAAAGGCAAGAAAGTTCAAAAGCACTGGATGTTCAGTAATTCAGAACACTTTAAGAGGAAGCCTTTTATGTATGACAATAGGAAGCTGCAATTACTGATGTGACTGTTGAGACTTTGAAACTACCACATTGACTGCAGGTGCTTCTAACTCAGGTGGGACTGGTACTGCTTCCTTCAAATGGTTTATTTTGACAAATTGAGGCACTTTCATTCATCATGTTTGAGTGAAGGCTAAGTCCTTTTGAGTCAGCCTATCTTCCCAGATGTACACTTGCTTTTTTGGATGGAAGAGTGCCCAGTCATAACTTATTGTTGAGGCAATTCATATACTTTGATGGCGACGTGTTGAAATCAAGTTTACAGAATATCAATTTGGCTCAATACGGAGATTCATATGAAAGGTTATTGAGCCATCCATTGATTTGTTGCGATAAGTCAGTTAACACTGAGACATGGGTGCGAGGATACATATTTTTCCATGATGGAGTCTGATATCGCATGGAGAGATGGGAATTGGAAATGGTTTGAGAAATATCACTAATAGATAAAAATGGACTATGACGAGTCCTCTGAATCTGATGTCTTTAACGGCTTCATGTCTCTATATTTTTGGATGGATTGAGTCAGGTCCGAGTTGGCCACCTGGGATGTTTGTGAGGCAGAGCCTGTTGCTTCGCCATCCCTAGTTTCCAGAGTGACTCTGTACATCTCAGATAACCTTTCGCGAGTTCGTTGAAGCACACTAAATCCGTCAGTTACGCCGTCGATATATGGTCAGTTTTTCATGTCCACTGGCAGCAGCAAAGTGGTGTTGTGTTATGCTCTGAATTGGAAAAGTTAGTTTTGGACTAGCCTCTCTTTAAGGTCCAAAGTCGAGCTCGCCACACCCAACACGAACTTCCAATCCAATCCAAAATCGACTTGTTTCTGATTGTTGGGATCGGTTGATTGGTCTTTGCCGCTTGGGGGTTTCGTCGGCTTGCATGTTTCTGGGTGGATATGATCAAATCAATACGAACATCTGAAGTTTAAAGAATTGACTAGCTTACTCTTATAGAGCTTTCCTCGTGTGAAAATAGGAATACCAGACGAATGCGGTGGATGAAATTCATAGAGGTTGTTCAGTAATTTCATCAATGTGTTCCGGTTTTCATCTACTAGACCTTCCGCCTGCTTATTCTCAAGATCGTCGTCTATTGGGAGATTGTCGTTGCAATTTCCGCTAGGATTTTTTTTTACGATGCGCGTCACTAATGAAGACAGTTCTTCATACAAGGTCCATTCTGGTGTCGGACAAGACTGACCCGACAGGGGCCATAATGTAAAGCAATCGGCGGTTGGATCGTATATTGGTGCTTTTGGGTCGTCAGAATCAGCCTGAGTTTTACTAGATGATGGGTTGATTATTGATCTTCTGCCACGCAGCCCCCCTTGGCGTCCCCAATATACTAAAGATTTGGAGAGGTTTTGCGATTGTTGATAAGCGAGTTGTAGAACCGTATCCCATAAATCCCTCTCGGCATAATCATCCTTTTCATACCGGTGAATGGCTTGTGCGATACGTTTCTGGAAGGGTTGTTCGTCCGCTTGGGGTTCATCAGATTGAACTTCTTCCTGATTATCCGCAGGAAGTTGACTCGTCGTAGGAAATTGACTTGGCGTAGGAAGTTGACTTATCGCAGGAAGTGGAATTACCGCAGGAAGTTGAATTGCTGCAGGAAGTTCACTTGCCGCAGGAGGTTGACTTTCTGTTGGACGTTGACTTGCCGTAGGAGCTTGACTTTCGTCCGGGTTTGATGGGATGATCGTTGGGCTAGCGGAGCTTTGCTGAGGTTCCGCCTGGTGTGAAACACTTTCCAATTTGGCGCGTAGTCTTTTCGAAGTCCGCCGTTCGCCTAACGAAGAATTCTTTCGCTTCATGGTATTCTCTCTTGGTGAGGTGTTTCGTGTGCAGTGCCTTTTTTTTCTTCTTGGAAGAAGAAAGTGCAAATCATAATTCCGAACGGCGCGGAGCCCCGAACTTGACTAAATCCGCCGCCGCGCACCGGGCCGCGCCGACCCCGGTGGCGCGGCCGCCGGCCGCCCTTGGACGCCACGCTGTGCGGCAAACCTGCGCGCACCGGGAATGCACGTTTGTCCGAAAAACAAGTGCGCACATCTCACCAAATTACCTGGTGAATGAGCCTGGTGCGCGAATTTTTCGCGTGGGGTTAGCAGGCTAGTCCCAGATTGGCCCGTACTATCAGAGGGAATTACATATTGAAAACAGAAAAAAAAAGGGTCAGGCTAAATGCACTCCAAACTTTTACTACACCGCGGCTCCACTTGGCAAAGGAGTCGCGCGTCCGGCTGGCCTGTCTGTCGGATTCAGGTCAGGCTACCCTGAGTTGACGTTGCGATGTCCGACTATTCAGCTGGACCTGTCTGACCCCCCGTCGGACTGTCCTTCCAGACAGGAAAGGCAGATCACTGACTCTGCCAACAACCTGGGCAGCATGGTTGGATCGACGTCAGGGCCAGGCCAACCCATCTGCCCACTTGGGTAGCATGGTCCGCCGGCCCTTGACGTCTTCAGTTGGTTGGCATAACCACAAAAGATGATAAAGAATGTTTTTTCTGTGTCATCCCCAAAAAACTTCCTAGGTTTTTTAGGCATGCCACACCAACCATTTTTTCAATTTTTTTCTTTTGTGAAAAAAAAAAGACTTCCCAAAAAAAAGTTGATGAAAGAGTGAAAAAAAGAAGAAAAAAAGATATATATATATCGTGGAACAGGTGGCAGAACAAATGCAAGGTGTCCCAGCGGTAATGGGACCCATCATTGGGCATGGACGTGCTGCTGGTTGTGGGTTCAAGCCTGGGAGCATGTCCACTTTTGGTGTGCCAACTCCTTTGGTTCATGCTACCATGAATTCTCTGTGTTTTCAGCCTTCCCCTGGCGCTTACGTCTGGGTAAAAAAGGTTGGGAAGGCCGACGTCAGGGGTGGCCTGCCCAGTTTGCCGCTTTTCCTCCCAACGTACGGCTTACCGAGGCTGTCTGCAGGGGCAGATTGCCTCTGGCCAACGTCGGCCCAGACGGCGATTTGTCATCCAACCGCACCCGTGGTGTACATGCACTCCAACATTTTGGAGTGGGAAAGTTTCCACTCCAAAAGAAATGGAGTGAACAGCCGTCCACTCCAAAAAAAATGGAGTGGGCAAATGTTCACTCCAAAAATTTGACATTTTTGGAGTGGAATTTTGTGCACTCCAAAAATTTTGGAGTGGACTTGGAGTGCACTCCAAAAATTTTGGAGTGGACTTGAGGTGCACTCCAAAACTTTTGGAGTGGACTTTAGGTGCACTCCAAATTTTTGGAGTGAACTTTGAGCAAGCTTAACAAAGCCCGCGAGCACCGCCGGGAGGCGTGAGGTGCAAGCGAGGCTTATGCCTAACAACGCAAGGCTCACATGAGAGAATCTTGAAAACAGCCGTAGCTCTTCTTCTTTGCCAATTATAAAAAAAGTGATCCGCTGACCGCTTTCCTTACTTTACCTCAGCTGAGCGCAAGAGTCTCCTCTCCATCCCTGTTGCTTCAGTTTTGCGCCTGTATTTTTTGTATTTTTTCTAAAAATTTTGAAATCAACGACTTTTACAAGCCATGCTGGTGCTTTACTGTTTTTGCTTTTGTCTATTAAGTTTTAATTTACCAACCAGAAGTTGGGAATTAAAAACATGCTTCTCAAATGAAAGGTCATGCAGACAAAATCAAAATCATTGCTTTACAGAGAGACAGAATAACAAGCCAATAGTACCATGGCAGGTCATGGCTTTGTGAGTAAATGGCAGTGGAAAGTCCAGAAAGTCAAAATCAATTCTTTTTTTGGGGGCACAAGTGAGTTGGATTTCTCACATCTTGAGAAGACAGTTTGGTTCGTAAAAATGCATGCTCTGAATCTTGAAGACAAAAAAAAATCTTGTTGAAAACTCTAGTCTGCAGGTGGTGATTACATTGGCCGCCACCACCAAAGCCTGCAGATTCTCTCAGGCCAAGTTGGGCTGCTTAGTCATAAGTCCCACTTCCTGCGGTTGCGGTACCATGCAAAACATGGCGACCAGGCAGGAAGTTGGACTTTGATAAGTTTGGACTTTGAGTGCATGATTGTTTACTGCAAGGTTCGAGATAGCCCCTCGCACCCGGGTACTTGCGACAGGTGCGTGTACCTCCTCAAAAAAACAGCCAATCTCCGGCACACGCACCCATACCCACACCCGCAGCGGTCAAAGCAACGGGTACCCGGGTACTTGTGACAGGTACCTGCGGGTGTGGAGCCGGGACAGACCTGCCATTGAGGGGAATACACACTCCCCTCCATGGCTGGTACAGTCTCAGATGGGTCATCATGGGGAGGACACACTCCCCTTGATGGCTGGTCTGTACCTGTCATTGAGAGGAGTAGTCCCTCCTCTCAATGACCAGTGCAGACCGGCCATCATGATGAGCACATGCTCCCCTTGATGGCGGGTTTGAACCTGTCATTGTGAGGAGTGTCCACTCCTCCCAATGGCCGTTCTGCACCGGTCATTGAGAGGAGTCACTCTTTCTGATGGCCGTTCAGGAGTGGACACTCCATCCAATGGCCTATATATGTGTACTAGAGTTTACAGCGGCTCCGCCGCTGCACTTTCAGTGCCTGACATTGTCGCTCAACTACCACTACCAGAGTCTCAAGATTGATGCAGCGCAATGTTCACATTCAGATGGTGGCCTTAAATGTGTTTCAAGTTGACAGACTTCATAGAAAACTGTTTGAAAAAAAACACATGTTTGACTTAATAAAGCCTCCTTATGATCATACACTTTTCAAATGAGTGGGCATGTCAAGATTTCCAAAGTTCATCCCAGCTATTTCTAGAGGAATCATCTATTGTTTATCTGATTTTCCTCTAGACTTTAAGGCGGCTACACTGCTATAAGGTCTTGTTGAAATTTTCATGTGAATTGGCAATTCCTGAATGAAAATGCTATGGAAAATCAACCTTCACAATAAATTTAATTTGCATAGAATCCAACTTCACCATAACACAGCAAAAGTGAAGCTTGAAAACCCACAATCTGTGAGCAAGAGCCTTCCTATTTGTTTGATAAACTCCTTTGTGCCATTATTTCAACTTCAAAAATCTCTATTTGTTTCCACTTCTCCATTCCCTCATGTTCAATTTTCCTAACATTTCTCCTCGTTTGTCACTCTCTTCTGATCTTCTCTGTAGATTTGACACAATTCAACCCCATCCAATTTTTAACCCAAGATCTTCAATCAACTCCACTTTTTCAACTCATTCACTCATGTTTTAGTTCATTCATGTCTTAATGTTGTCATTTGATGCTTTTTATGCTTCTTTTTTGTTCTACTCTGTCACAGGTTTTCCTGCTCTAATTAATTCCCTTATTCTCACATTTGTTTCCTTGTGGGCCCA